>JAJOHK020000747.1:0-20344 GCA_022457215.2 Leucocoprinus gongylophorus
ACAGGTTGATTTTCCTGATAAGAAATAGCTGAAGACTCTAAAATTAGACTAGCTGTAGTGTTGTCCATGCCTTAGGTGTGAGGCATAGGAATGTGTTCTTTTGCTATTTCAATGGCAGCAGGTTTGATAGGAATGTGGGGCATAGTTAATTCTTGTGATATCCCACTATTGACTTGACCACCCACTAACATGTTGAACATCTAGGCAATTCTCTCTGTATAGTCTTATGACATCTCTCAAACTGTTAAGAGATGAAGGAACAGATAGATCTTTAGGAACTGGAAGGTTGAATATGAATTTTTTAGAATGAGACTTCTTAGATTTTATGATTAGTATGACAGTTGAAAATTTCTTGTCTTTTACAACAGAATATGTCTATAGTAGTAATACCACTATAAATATAAAAGCAAAATTACAGTTTGATAATTGATTATACTTGGTACTAAACTCTAGTATATTAATAACAATACACTCAAATTTCTATTAGTACTTATTATCCTAAACTTTACTTTACTTTTATTCCCTGAAATTGTGACTAAGTAACAAGTAATAGCATAATATATAAGTTAATGTTAATGTTGTTCATAAAGTTTCTAACTCTATACTTCTTGAATAAGCTTTTATACTTGATCTTAAATCTATATTAAATTATATTGTTATAATTCAAGACTAAGTTAAGAAAAGGATCTTGTATTGAATTAACACAAAAGAACTTAATAGAGTTCCAAGTATAAGCTAGTCTACCTTATATACAACAAACTATAGTTTATATACATACTACAACTAACTTATTTTAAATTCTATATGCTTTCTATGAGATTAACATGTTGTTGCCATATTATATAATATCATTTATTCTGGAATCTTCTATGACTTTTTCTATATTACATAATTGTGTAATCTGTGATTGTGACATGTGTGACTATTACACTCTTTGTCTAAGTCCAAAATAAAGAAAAGTAAAAATAAAAACCAAAAATAGAAATAGATAAATATTAAAATAAAAATAAAATCCAACATTTATAACTCTAACATCTATAAACTTTTGCCTGAATATGAATTATATCTTACAGAATCAAGTCAAAGACTTATTTAAAGAGTAATATGACTAAATGTAAATAATGATCTTAGCTTTAACTTATATTATACTAACTACATATTATATGATCATAATTTCAGATAGTAATAGAAGAGTAAGTAGATTGCTTAGATTTGATTATTAGACTAAGTAAAGTATAAAGTATTTACTAGTCTTAAATACTAATATAGGTTAGGTTGGAAAGAGTGATAGTTAAGAAAACGCTATAAAGATGAAATTTTAGTGATGTGATAATAAAGTCTAGAAAATAAGCTACTGAGTAATAAAATATGAAAACATAATTTGTAATAAAAAATATCTAAAACTGGTATAAGATTTATCTATTATAGAAAATAGACAATCTTAATATAGTTTCTAATACTATATATTATAATAGTATTATTTTAATACCCTTTAATACTTTCTACTATTATATAACTTTTTTTTAAATTAACAATTTATTATATAAAGTATGTAGGCAGACTGTAGTAGCTACTTTATAACTACATTAAATAAAACTAATGATAAAAATAAAAATAAAAAGAAATAAAATAAAATTAGAAATAAAAAGTAAACAAAAACAAAAATAAATCTAGTAAAGTAGATTGAAAGCTAACTCATGTAATGCCTTTTCCAAAAGAGAAAGCATCTGGATTAAATTCTAAGAAAGTAATAAAGTAGTTCATTGTCTCTTTCATTAGATTTCAATACTTGTTAAATCATCTATATTTATAAAGATTGTGTTTAATTGAATAAAACTCATATAGACATTTGAACTCTTTTCTAGGGAAAAATAATACTCTCTAATTGTTATGGGACATTGAACACTAACAATTTTTATTTTATTTTCTTTTATTTTTTCTGATTTTATTTTTCTTTTTCTTTATTTTATTTTCTTGGAGAGACGATGAAGAAGGCACGTGACAAGGAAGTCACATGACAGGTCACATGATGTGATGTCATAGGCCTAGAACATAGTAGAAGGATCTGGAAGATAACGTCAGGGCACCTGGAGTACACATGGTGGCCTTGAGTAAGAAGTGAGGCAGACATAAGGACGAAGTATGGACTATAGGGCAGGCTTAGGTAGTGGTAGCACGGACCAGGACACATTTGTATAAATAGGACACTAATTAAGCAGAGACTCCTTGTCGAGTTCTCTTGTGAATTCCCCACTTGATATCCCACTAAGAGATTTACCGCTTGTGTGATCATTTGTCTTTGTGATAAGTGGTTGCCACAACACTAATCAGAACATGATTGGTAATAGTTTAGGTGGCTTAAGCATATAGCAAATTTGAGAAGCCAAAATATTATAACTATAAGCTTCTTTTTGTATAAGTAGGCTTAAATTCTGATAGATAATTGTTTAATAGTAGTAGAAGATTTCTTCTCTTGTGATTAGATGATTTAAAAGTCAAACACCATTCTCTAATAATGTTGTCACTTTCTTACTATGACCTCATGATTCTTTACTTGGATATAGCAGAACAAGGTTGAATTTTCTTGTTTCCTTATCTATTGTTATATAAAGATGCTATTTGTTGTCAGAACAATCCCAAAACTCTATAATGTTATTCTCATATGTGTTGAAAAATACTCTTAAATCTTTGGATATTACAATCATTTGTTGTTGATGCAGATACACAGAGAGGTCAAATATCTTTTTTACTGTATAAATTGTATCAGTTATGACTATGATGCATGAGGCATGCTATATTTAAACTACCTGATTAATGCTGTATCTAATAATAAATAATTTGGCCTCTGTTAGTATAATATTGACAGTATAATGAAGTGTTTTCTTCAGCAGATTGTTGAAGGAATGAATATGAGAGATAATACTGTTTTTGATACTCATGTCCAAGATGATGACAACTATTCTTAGATCTGATAATAATTTAAGAATGATTTTATTGAGTTTTTTGCAATGAGTTACTTTGTTTTTGTTAAAACTACAATTGGTATTATGGATAGATATATGACTAGAAAAAATATTAATTAATCTACAGCCCAGATGAAGAACAATGTTCAGAGAGTCAAAGGTTGAAAAAATTCCATTTAATTGATTGTTTATATCAGCAATAAAACCTTTGAGTTTTTGTTGCTGCTTAGAAGTTATATTTCCTAGCATGAGATAGTGAGACTAAGAGTTTTGAGCATGTCTTCTCTCAAGTAGTAACTTGATAGTATGATTATATAGAAGAGTGGCCATTTACAATTGATTTCTACTGCTCAATTTTCAGAGATGTAATTGTATGAGAATTAGACTAGCAATAATCTCTATTTCCATAGTTAGAGATATACAAAACATGCCTAGGAATCATACTGCAGCTTGTCATCACATTTTGTTGAGCTCTTTAAAAGGATGTGATAAAGACACTTTGTTGTAATACTACAATAGAAAGCTATAAAGAGCAATTGGGAGAATACACATTTTGTAAAGAAAATATTTTTAGTAAGATAAGAGTTCACAAGTTGAGTTATCTAGCATTTTCATACATTTGACTATAGAAAAAGCTTTATTCACATAGAAATTCATATGTTGTCAAAACAAGAGTTTTCTATTAAAAATAAACCTAAGATATTGTTATGTATCTTTAGGATGAAGAATAGGGCTACCAATTTGACTAAGGTCCAGTGCTGGAGGATTGAATATACTGTGTGATCTGGAAAAGTAGAAATTTTCAGTTTTCTCATGTTTAACTATAAGTCCAAACTGATCTAGTAGCAAAAATATAACATTGTAGCTACAAAAACAATTAGCATTTGTGTTGGCAAAGGATTTCTCCTGAGAAATAAACAGTCTATCATCTACAAATAAAAGAAAAGAAACAGGAATCTTTAGATTTTTTATTCTTTTTCCAAAGATGTGAAAAATCAGAGTAATAAAGAACAGATAAGATAGTGCTAATTCTTGACCAATACCTATATCTGTAGAGAAAAAGAACAAAGTAAAACCATTCTATGAATAATAGGTTTTCCTGTTCACTAAATAATTAGAAAAGAATAGAGAAATTTTCATATCATATTCTGCTTTTCTTAGAATCAATAGAATTAAACAATAATTCAAAAATAAAAAGAACTAAGTGATGTCAAATACTATTATGCTTGTTTGAAGATTTTTGACTTATTTAGATTAGATTAAATGAGTTAAGAATAGTCCTATATTCATAGTAGAGTGTTATTTAAGATCTCTAAGTAAGTAAAGTTGCTTATGACCAAATAATATTAAAAATGTTTGCTAATGACTTTTTCTATTAGTTTTCCTAGCATGTTTAATAAGACAATAGAGTGGAAAGACTTGAGAGAGTTATAAGCAACTTTGTTGGGCTTTAAGGTGATGATGGATGAAGATATCTTGAAATGAAATAACCAATGTCCTAAATTGATACAAGTATTAGTGATGTTAATATTGTTATCCAAATATTTATCATCTCTAACAACTAACTTGAAGTGCTTCTATAAAATTCTATCTGGTCCAGAAGCAGACAAATTATTGTATTTGTTAATAGCTATTATAAACTATTTTCTAGAAAAAGAATTCTATGATAAGTACTATTTGGATGAAAGTTCCTCTAATAAAGACTTGTTTACTTGTTGAATTTAAGCTAAATTGAATGTTTGATGAAGCACATTCCAAAGATCTTCAATTTTGATATATGGTTATTCAATAAATTACTTACTTATTTGTGATATCTAAACCTTGGATATACTTTTAGAGGTTTAGAAGTAATTCAGAAGTTCAATAATGATAATAATGATGATTAAGTTCAATACAGATAATAAAGAATAAAGATTGATGTTGTTAAGTCTGAGGTTTAATCCTCAGTGTTATGGAACACTTTGGACACTAACATTTTCCTTTTTGTTTTTGTTTATCTATTTTTCTTGATTTTATATTTCTTTTCTTTTGAATTTCTTTTTCTTTTTCTTTTTCTTTTAGTGACAATGGAGAGGCACATGTCATCACAGTCCCATGACATGTCACATGATGTGACGTCATAGGCCTAGAATGTAGTAGAAGGATCTGGAAGATGACGTCAGGACATATATATACAATATAGTGGCTCTAAGTAAGACATGAGGATGTAGCACAGACCATATATATTCTGTATATATAGGACTCTAATTTAGCAGAGACTCCTTGTCGAGTTCTCTTGTGAACTACCCACATTATATCCGCTTTTGAGATTTACTTGCTTATGTGATTATTTGTCATTATAATAAGTGGTTGCCATAACACTCAGACACAGAAGTATAATTAGCAAACAAAGACTTTACAGTTACTAATGACCTGATATCTTGGTTGTTTGTTATTGCTTTTGTACATCCTATATATATGCAAATAGCTCTTATTTGGGGCTTTACAGCACAACTTAGTTTGTGAAAATCGGTTTACTGGTTGTGGAGATACAAACTGAATGAAGTTTGTAACATAAAGGTGTTAGAGGTTAAGATGTAAAGGAGGCTGTGCTACTCTCACTCTCACTATATTCCAATGACAACAAAATCTCTGTATGTAATAGTAGGCTCTCTTTTTATTCTACCTACACATTCTACCAACTACTTCTTTTACTGACTACTAATGCTAGACAATTTTGGTACAAGAAAACTGTTTTACTCTAAGCAATGTTTTAAAAACAACTACTGTTTCTCTGCATAAACAAATCACAAGGAAATCTGTAGCATAAGACTAATACAAGAAAAAATAACTATCATGTCTATACAAGGTAATATATCTGAAATGCACCAGTGAACTTTAGTACACACAAACAGCTAAGCTTTGCCTGCTTAGCTAGTATAACTCTTAAGCCTAAGGTCTGGCTATATCTTCTCAACTAAAAAACAATGTTATTCTTTGGTTAAGAATGATGAGAGAATAAGTGAGAGAGAGTCCTGTGTTCGACAGTCTCAAGAAGAGGTATCAAGTTCTAATATTACAAACTCAAGACCTTAGAATTGGTTAAGTGAATGAATCTTATATTAAGTTAACACAAGAAAACTTGATAGAGTTCTTAGTACAATATATCTATCTATATATACTAACTATCAATAGTCTATGCTTGGTTATTTCTAGTCTGCTCTAAAGATCTTATGTCAGCCATGAGGTCAATATGTATTGTATATATTATATAATATTATTGTTTTCAAACTTTCTACCATGTTCTATATGACTACATGATTATGTGACTATTACTGTAACCATGTCATCTGATGTAACTGATGTGTGACAGTATAACCATGATGTCACCCTAACCCTAACCCTAGATCTAAGAATAAAGAAAAAAAAAGAAAAAAAAAGTTAAATAAAAAGCTAAAGTCTAAGCTTTGTATATCTGACAAAATTGGTAGTATTGATATTCTTTCTATTGAATTATAACACAATGTTTTTTCTGAATGTCTAATTTCCATCATTTATCTTAAGCTTATTTCAACTGTTTTTGTAGATTGCTAATATAAGATTCTATGCTACTTGACTGAAATCTTCTAAATAGAGAAGATTGATTTTCTTATTGTTCTTGATATTCCTCTTGTTGATAAAAGAGACTATGCAATTTAAAGAAACAATGATATTTTTGATATCATCCACAGACTTTTCAATTATACCAAATATAAAAAATTGTCATTTCAAAGATTAGGGTTAGCTAGTTTGGAGTTTGAATATGGAATTGAAGAGGCACCAAGATTATGTTGTTAATTAGAAACATTATTTATGGTTTGAATAAGCTGACATTACTCTTGATGTAACTCTGCTTAAGATCATGGATCTGCCTCTTGGCTTGTCCATGTTGATATTCTCTGAGATATAGTTGGTCTCTACCAGATTAGATATTGCTAAAAAGTTAAGAAAAGATATTCATAATTTCTCTATTAAATACTACTATATAAGATGGTGATATGAGAGAGAGAAGCAAATTGACTATTATATAATTTGTAGTTCTATATTTATTTATTATTTAAAAATGATAATATAATATAATAATAAAAATATAAGAGCTCTAAGCATACTATAACAACTTATATTTAGCTAAATTAATTTATAGATAAGTTATTATATTTAATTTTCATATAATATTTACAAACTTCTACTTGAAATGTAAACTATGCTTAATATTCTAATAATATCTAGAAAATTTGCTAGCTCCTTTATTATTATTAATTATTCTCTGAACTAATATAGTATTAAACATAGTTCACATTTCATTATTTGAGATCTGATGATGGTCTCTTGAAAATCCAAAATGAGTTAGTAAGCATTATTTGAGAATATAAAAAGTAGAAGTTAGAATAATTTTTAGCTTCAGCTTGTATACTGTACTTCTATAAATCACACTGGTTGTATAGAAGGTATGTTGTTACTAACACTGGAAGTTAGTAGTAGTTTGAGTCAATTTTCAAAATAAGATAAACTACTGGCTTTATATACTAAGTATACTATCTAGGATAGTTATTTAAAATGGAGACTACCAAGTATTACCTATTACAACTTAAGACTCAGTAATAAGTCAAAAGATGAACTATGTATAGAGTTTACATAAGAAAACTTAATGAAGTTCTAAGTACAATATATTTACTTTGAAACCTTCTACATTCTTTTGTATAATACACCCCTTTTATTATACCAAGTATTTCATAACTTTCTTTATTTTTCTTTTATTTAGTATTTTTTCTATCTTTTATTCTTTGACTCCATTCACCTTTACTAGTTTTACTTTCTTTGCTTTTTGTCCCTCCACTTGTTTTTTATATCTCACTACTTAACTGACATTTATGGCTAGGTGAATTTTTATTGAAGTTGGTAGTTGTAATTTAACTGCATTAGTAGAAACTACTTTAATCTACTTGTTGTTTTATTTCTTCTTGTACTTTTCTTAATACTATCTTGTTTTTTTCTAAACCTTTTTTGTTTTCTTTGCAAATTCTATTGTTTTTTTCATCTTTTTCATTCTTTTAATATCTGCTCCCATTCTTAATTCTTTACTATAATTTGCTATAAATAGAGAAATTTTAGTTACTAAGTGTATCTTGTTGTTTACTGCAAACTCTGCTGTCATTAGCTATTCTGGTGAATTCTTTTGTTTATTATTTTACAAATAACTAGAGATATTGTTTTAATTTCTGGTTCATTTATTTAGTTTGTCTATCTGTTTGTAGATAAAAGAATGTTAATAACTTTATCTCAATTTCCAACATTTTTTAGCTCCTTAATTAACTCTACTACAAACTATGGTTTCCTATCTGATATTACACTTTTTAACAACTTATGCAATTTCCATATATTATCTCTAAACAACTACACCAACCTCTCTGCCAATATTTCTTTTGTTATTGCCACAAAACACTAAAATTGCTAATAGCAAATTTGTGATAAAATCTACTATCAAGTATATTCATAGTCTCTTTAGTATCTTATTTGCTATTAACTTTTCTTGTTACAATTCAATTATCTTAGGGTTGATCAAAGAAGAGAACCTTGTATTAGAATTAATACAAGAGAACTTAATAGAGAACTATATAGGATTGTTAATCTTATATACAAAAAGCTTATGGTCTATACTTTACTACTTTAGCCTACCCTAAGTGATTATATATTTGTCTTAAGATCAATCATATGTTAAACATGCTGTATAATATTATTCTTCCATTGCTACCACATGACTTGTGACTGTGTCATGTGATATGTGACAGTATATCAGTGATATCATACTAAACCCTAATACTAAGTTCAGAAGATAATAATAGAAGGAGAGAAAAGAAAAGTAAAAAAAGTAAAAAATATTAGAAAAAACTCAAGTCTAAGCTTTGCAACTCTAACATTCCTACTAGTGTCTCTGTCCAATTCTCCATTCTTTGACATATATCATATCATATCAATCCACATATTTTTGTTACATCTGGCCACTAGTAATTTCTTATTACTAACTTTATTATTTTCTATCTTCTTTCATATTTAGTATTATGACTTAAGATCTTGTATAAGAGCAAAAGACAACTTTTATATTAAGTAACACAAAAGAACTCAATAGAGTTCCAAGTATAAACTAGTCTACCTTATATACTACAGACTGTGGTCTGTGTACATACTACAACTAACCTACCCTAAAATATATGTACTTATCATAAGATTAATATGCTATTGTCATATTATACAACATTATTTATTCTAGAATCTTTTATATTCTTCTTTATGTCACATGATCTTGTGACCATAACTGTTATACCTCAATCTTAGATTCTGATAAAATTAAAATTAAAATAATATAAAGTCTACTGTTTGTAATTCTGACATCTAGCTACTAATACATTATGATATAACTAAATTATTTCTACTCTCAACTTCTTATTCTTTGATATATACACTTTTCTCTCTTTTAACACTTTTATCCTTGCTTTCTTTTTTCTACTACTCTAACTACTTCTTTGTCCTTTCTTCTAACTATTTTATTTTTATTATATCTACTTTAAGTCTTTCTATTACTACTTCAGCTAAACTACAAATTTGTTCTTCTTTAATTAATTTTTGATATCTTTTTCTATTCTTACTTTCTATTCTAGTTTTCTACTAAGTCTATTTACTTTTCTCATACTTTATTTCTAGTATATATTTTAAGATGAAATCAAATCTTGATAGATATAATATCTAGTAAGCTTGTCTTCTGTTCAATTTTTGTACTTTTATGAAATATTTCAAGTTTTTTTAATCTATCGTCTTTAGTTTTCTGGTCTCTTTATTACAGCCAATATCTTCTTATCATAGGTTTCTCTTTATCTCATTGAGATTTTGAAAAATATACTATTAGTCTTTATTATCCATTCTCATATTTTATAGATAAGATACCTTCTGTCATATAGTCAGATATATCAACTTTTATTCTGATTTTTTAAAATCTAAATTGCTAATGCTAGTTCTTTTTTAAATCTCTTCTTTAATTTTTTAAATGTTTTTTTTAAATTTCTCCATCTAATTCCACTTCTGATTTTTTTACCAAGTTGTATAATAATCTAGTTATAAATGTAAAGTCTTTTATAAATTACTAGTAGTAATTTACTAACCTTAAGAACTTCTGTATATTTTTGACTTCTTTAAGAGTTAGTTAATCCAATACTTCTTTCACTTTCTTTTTTTTTATCTTAATTTCTTCTGGTCTGATTACTACTTTCAAAAATCTTACTTTCTTCATCTTCTACTTGCACTTCTCTGGTTTCATATACATGTCATTTTCTGCTAGTTTACTACTTTCTCTACTATCTTATTGTGTCTCTCTTCTTTTTCTGTTCTCACAATTACATCATCAATAAAACTTGCTACTTCTCCAGTTCTCATTTATTACTGTTTGAAATATTGCTAGAGAGTTAGTAAGTTTAAAGAATATAACTGTAAGTTCAAACAACCTTTTTGGAGTCATAAACATCATCTATCACTCATTCTTCTTTTTTATTACTATTATAATTCTATTATAAGTCTAGCTTAGTAAATACTTTTTTAGTCTAATGTTTTCTACAATATTTGAAATTAAAGGTAGAGAATAATTATTCTTAACAGTTCACTCATTTAAATACCTATAGTTCTGTACTATATATTTTTTCCTATTCTTTTTCCTTACAAAAAATACTAGTACTATTTGAAATAATTTTAAGAGTCTAATATACCTTTTCTTTAATTGTTTTTTAATGACTTGTATACCTCTATTTTCTTGATAATAAATACATTTTCCCATTTTTCAGTACAAATCCTTTTGTTATCTCTATTATATGATCCCATAACTTCTTTGTCAGCATCTTCTTACTTGTTTTCTTTCCAAAGACATGAATTCACTTATAGAATCTTTGAAAAACCAATTTCTTGGCCTCTTTTTTAGATCTTGCTGTCTTTTTCTCTTTATCCTAAATCTCCTATTCTTCTACTACTTTCTTTACTTCCATTATCTTTTTTCTTTTTGGTTTTTATTTTTATTTTTACTTTTTTACTTTTTCTTCTTTTTTCTCTTCCTTCTTCTGCTTTTGTTATCTTGGTTTTTCCTGCTTAGGTTTTCACTACTTCAGGATTGTAGTAAGTAAGCTATAGTATCTCCAAAATTATGTTTTACTTTTAACTACTAATTATATTAATCTCTGTTCTCTTCCTATGCTCTTGATAATAAATATTCACTTCTACTGCATATCAATAGGTCTTTCTTCATTGAGAAAATATTTATATTTCTTACATATATTGGTTTTTCTATTTTCTTCAACTTAAATCTTTATTTTCTAGCAAACTCTAAATCTATAACCAACACTGTTGCCTTCTTGTCCAACAATACTTGTTATCCTTTTCTAAGTATTAATTCTTTCCAGCCTAATCTTTACTATGACTTCTCTTAACATGTTTCTATTGTTTAGGTTGTAGTAGAATGTATTTTTCATTACTTTACTAAGTATTGCAAACCTATTGTCATTTTTTTAAAAAAATCACCAATTTATTACATGACATGCAAAGGTAGACCATGATAGCTACTTTTGTAACTACATACAGAGGGAGCATACTAACAGGGAAATTAAAAGAAAAAGAAGAAGAAAAGGAAAGGAAAAGAAAAGGAGAAAAGAGAAAAGAGATAAGGCTAAGATTTACTTAGTTGAATAAACTAACTGTCTATAAATGCAAAAGCATTAGGATTAGTGATTAAGAACATAACGAAATGGTTCAGTGAGTCTCTTCTTGGGTTCCAGTACCCATTAAATCTTTTGCACTCATGGAGGATATGTCTCCTCGTTTTGATGGGGTAATTGTTGCATGGGCACGAAATGTCCATGCTGGGTAAGAATCTAAGTCGGTACTCCCCAATAGGTGCATGATTTGTGATAGCTCTAGTGGCTCGGGCACAAAGTGAGTTGGAATAGCCAAAAGATTGAAGCCATGGACTGCCTTTGATGTATAATGGTTTGATAGGATTGAATTCATTGTCTAAGAGATCAAGGAAATGATTTCCTTTACCATCTGATGCTTGGAACATCATTTTCCATTGTTTAATGATATCGTCATAGTTGGTTTTCTTGTAAAAATCCCATGAAATCTTGCAAGAATAGGAAGAAGTTGGGTGGAAAGATTTTGAATCTTTATTGACATCACAATAAAATCTCCACTTAAGGTGGCTTGGACATTCCCAGAATTCTATAGAGTTGTCGAGATTAGCATTGAAAAATTTTTGCAACTCCCAAAGAATCGTGATAGAATGAAGATGATAAGGATGGAAGACGCTGTTAAAAATATTCTTAGCGGTGTGGATGGAATCAGTTATGATGATAATCTTTGAGATGTTATCCTTAGAGCAGGCTTGGTTGATAGCGAACAATTCTGCTTCAGTGCTTGTTACAAACGAAGCATGATAGACAGTTTTGGTGAGGGGGCTATTTGTTAAGTGAATGTGAGATATAGATATAGCACAATTGTTCTTGATGCTAGTATCTGTAACCACAAGAGCTGTATGAGGTGAAGAAGAGACTCAAAGAACCATTTCGTCAAGTTCTTGAGTGCGGATATTGTTTTTTGTTTTTTCCTTTCTGTTAACTAAGTTAAAAGAGAAGCAATCAGAAAAATTGTCTATAATATGGTGACCAGAAGAAAACTCAATACTAAGAGGAGAAAAAGATGGAAAGATCCTATGAGATTTGTTATATGAATCAATAAGATGACCTTTGGTTAGACTTCTTTGATGATTGGTTAACAAACCAATCTTGTGAGGGTTTGCTATGGTGGACGATGGAGGCGAGTCGTTCATGAGATTTCTTAAGATGTGATTGTTCAGAAGTTTGAAAGGTCGAATCTGTGATCTTTTGGTGATTTTTTGTAGATGAAACTTCATTGGGATAATTCCAGCAATGGCTTCAATGCCTTCTGAGGGCAAAGTTTTGAAGGCCCCCAAAATCCAAATGGCGGCTCTTCTCTGCATTTGGTTGAGGATTTTTATATGGTAGGATATTGGGGTCTTGTTGTAGAACCATAGTTGAAAGTTGTAGAGAGCTATCGAGAGGATACAACATCTGTAAAGTAGTTGCTTTTGGAGAGGATTGATACCTCACGACGAGTTTCCTAAAAGCTTCATATACTTGACCATTGAGATAGCTTTGTTGGCATAGAAGTCAATATGTTTGTGAAATGATAGTTTGTGATCAAAGATAAATCCCAAGTATCTCCAAGAGTCTTTGAGTCACAAAATCGGACCTCCGATCGGGGAAAGGTCAAGAGGAGGAGGATTGAATACCCCTTGAGATCAGCTAAAATGAAATATTTCAGTTTTATAATGTTTAATGATGAGGCTGAAACTGTCCAGTAATTTAGTGAGAATATTATAACTACAAAAAAGTTGAGAGTTAGAAATGTCAAAGGATTTGTTCTGAGCAATGATAAGACCATCGTTAATAAAAGAGAGAATAGAAACAGGAATTCTGAGGTTTTTAAGTCTGTTTTCTAGAATGTAGAGAAACAGAGAGTGATATAAGAAAGAAAGGATGGGAGAAAGAGTGGATCCTTGACCAACTCCAACATTGACATCGAACGAAGGGGAAGAGAAGTCATTTCACATATACTTGATTCTTTTGCTGACTAGGTAGTTTGCGAAGAAAGATATAACTTTGGGATCGAAACCTGCTTTCTCTAGAATGCGAGTAAACAGATTGTGATTTAAAGATGGGAAGAATTAGGAAATGTTGAAGGTGAGAGTACTTGAAGATTTCCCTTTGGTCTACCCTGATCGGACAATATAAGTGAGAGCGATGCTGGCGTCTGAGGTGGACTTGAATTTCAGACTGCCTAGCTGACTTGGGTAGATAAAATTGTTGTGCACAACTGTGAATTGAAGTCTTTCCATAATTACTTTCTCTATGAGTTTTCCTAGAATGTTGAGAAGAATGATTGGTCGAAATGCTTTTGGCTGAACATACGACATTTTGTTGGGTTTGGATATGACAATAGTGGACGAATTTTTGAAGTAATTTAGCCAATACCCTAAATTGATATATGAATCAGCAATATTAATAATGTTAGTGAGGCAGTCATCATTTTTGATGATGATTTTCAGATGGTGCCACGATAATTTGTCTGGGCCAGGTGCTGAAGAGTTGCTACACTTGCTTATCACTGATTTGAATTCAGTTCTGGAGAATGAACTCCATTGCTAGGAGAGTTTGTGCTCGATTTCGTTGAGAATATTAAGATCCACATGGCGATTAAGAGTGGTGTTGAAAGAGCTATGTAATATATACCACAGGCTATACAGAGTGATACACAGTCGATTGTCATGATTGATAGTTTTGATGGCAGGGAGTTTTCTTCTCTTGATCCAGTTTGTCAGTTCCCACAGTCCTCGACTTTTATTCACTACCTCTTGAATTTTGTCATTGAAGAAGGATTGTTTGGCGTTTTTGACTGAATTCTTGAACTTTTTCCAGTTGTCAAGACTTCTAGACGACCTGTAATTATTGAGGGATCTTTTACAGTCGTCTGACTACCACTGTTTAGAATGATTGGAAATTCTTGACTTTTTCGCATTTTTTGACCAAGCTTGATCAATAATTGATCTGAGTCGGTTGACTACATGTTCAAGTACTTCAGTATCCATGATATTGGATGTATCCAAATGCTTGAGGTTCAAAATAATGTTGTGAATGAAGGCAGTTTCCTGTTTGCTTTTTGGTACTAAAGTGAATTTTGATGTTTGTATGATCTCTTCAGTAATAGGAATGTCGGCAGAAAGGGGAGTATGGTCAGAAGATAACTGAGATTTAGAGAAGATGGTGTGATGGTCGAGTTCAGACAATCTGTTGCAGAGGAACATAAGATCTATGACCGAATTGGATTCTCTGGCTGTGTCCGAGTATCTGGTTGGCCCGGGGTTAGTAGGCATGGAGAGAGCAAGATCAAAAGAGTCTGCTATAATAATTAAATTGTCACTAATAGAGGAGTGAAAAAGAAAAGTCGGATTCCAAAGACTGTCTCTAATGTTAAAGTCTTCAGTCATTAGAATAACATTATCAATGTTGACTTCAGTATCCTTCAGATACTTTAAAGTATGCGATGAGTCAGAATAAATGTTCAAAATGTAATAACAAATGTTATTGTTAGAAAAAGAAATGAGGTTAATATCTCTGTGATTAATAATATCTTTGCAAAGAAGAAAGTAAAAAGATAAAAGACGAATGTTGATATAAGAAATGACTCTAGGAGAGTCCTTGTTGGCCAAAGGAGATCTGGTGAATGTAATCCAATTGGAATGATGGACAGATCCTATGAGAGGGTCCTCTTCGCAGTTCAAAGAGCTGGGAATCTTGCGTATTTCAGACTAAGGAGATTCTTGGATTAGAATGATGTTGAAGTGGTTTAACGTTTTGAGAATGGTATTAACAATGAGGGAGTTCTTTCGAACGTTTTGCAAATAGATCTTGAGGTTTTTGATGATCATTGGGGAGGTGAGTTGTTCGCTTCAGAACGAAAAGATTTGGACCTGTTGACACAGATCTCAATGTATTTCTTTAGATGCCACTCCCTGTTAAATCTGTACCTCCAGAACGGACACAAGTTGGAGTCAGCTTGATAATCGCTGTAGCAATTCAAGTATTTGAATGAATGAGGGCACAGTTCGCCCTTCTTGGTTTCCAACCTTGGTGGGTTAATCTTGGGGTTAGCTTTGCAGCACCAGCCAAATTCTCAGTGGTGTTCAGATTTGTGTGGGCTGTTACATTTGACGCATTTAGCTCCTTGGATTTTGCACGAGAATGTTACGTGGCCCCACTTCCAACAGTTTTTGCATTGTGGAACTCCAGGGTTTATGTTGGCTCCTCTGATAGTCACAATGAAATTACCGATGTTGAAATATCTGTTGATTAGCATTTTAGCATTTTTACCACTTTGGATGTCCCAAATATCTATCCAAACAATGGACATGTCGGATTTAGGGGAGACTTTGATGACTCTCGGCTTAGATGCAAGGGAGATATTATCGAATATGTGGTTCTGCTTGAGGATCACTTCGATGTCATTTGAGGTAAGCTTTTCTTGGGAGCTAGCATGGGGGAAGAAAGAGATGCTGGTGATCTTGAGATAAGATTTAGATTTGGGGAGACATGGTTCGTCAACTTGTAACGAATTGATGTCATTTGAATTCTTCACATAGTTGTCGATGATAGACATATCTGATTGCTATGCAACTTTGTTAATAATAACCGTAATACCTGAGTTTTCAGAGCAAAGATAATCTACTAGAACATCAGATTTGGTGTTTCACAGGTTCCTATTGATGTTAGCTATATAAAGAGAAGAATTCTTCATGAAAGATGAGACATTTTCTCTGCTCATAGAGATGATTACCTGTTTTCTCAATGGTCCTTTAGTAGTCATCCTAATTCGAGATTTGGATTTGTTTTGTCCGTTGACGATACTGTTGACCTAATCGATCTTTTGTGTATTGAGGGATGGAAATGTTTCCTTGATCTTTAACACATCCAATGTGTTAACTGAAGACTTTGAGGCTTGTGCGTAGGATTTTCCTGAATTGACATTGTTATCTTTAACAGTATTTTCAACCAACTGTTTCTTGGGGTGGAAGTATTTGGAGATGATATTGACTTCCTTCTTGGTTTTAGCCAGGAGAGGTAGGAGAGGTGGAACCCTATTGATTGTAACCGGGACTGATTTTGCAATGTCCTTCTTATTGTCATTGTTTTGAGGAGATATTCTCGGAGTAAATTTCAAAGCAACCTTAGCTCTAAGATTGTTAGTTTTATTATTAGTATAAAGAGTGTCCCATTTAGCCTCATATACTGAAGAGATAAAGTTTCAGATGGCATCGCCTATACCATCGAAATCAGCGAGATCATTGACAGAGTTACTGTTAACCTATTTGTTTTTAATGTATTTAGTAAGAAAGTTAAGAGACACTTTAATATTCTTGGAATCTGAAGCAAAGTGTTTAATAGAACCGTGAAGGAAAATGGGGTGGAAGGAACCACTCCAAAGTTTAGGTTCGGTTGGGGCCTGCGGATCATAAGGAAGTTGGATATTAATGACTTCTTCCTCATGTGGAGCATGTGTTGGGGGGACCTCATTGTGAACAGGCTGAGGCCTCGTGGTTTCCTGTTGGTTAGCCGCCATACTAACCTGTAATATATTCTCTTGCTCTGTCTTGTAGGACAGTTCAAGATTCAGTTCTTTGTTAGTGGGATTCATGTCGACATTCATTCTTTCATGGTAAGATATCAAGTGTCCAGAGGAAGCCATCAAGGATTCTCTGGAAAGATTTATAGGAGAAATAGGGTTTCTCCCTCTCACCTTTAAATCATTAGCAGGGACTTGTCCCATTGGAATGTCCATCCCTATATCATTTACAGAGGACATAGTTGGTATAGAAGACTTGATATTAAGAGCCGTGACTGAAGTGTTGAAGATTTGTTGTTAAAGAGAAAAGAGTTTATTCGCTATATTCCTAATAGACACTACCATACAAGATGGTGGTAAGAGGAAAAAAAGCAATGTGAACCTATTGTTATTATTAGAGCCTCATTGAAGACTACCAAAATCTTCTCTCTATTTAAATTATTCCTATTATTATTATTGTCTCTATATTCAAGTTTTCTTTCTTACTATATAATTTTCTAATTTCTGCAATTCTTTGCCAAATATTAAAATTCTCTACAACTATAACAGTTTCTTCTATAATTTATATATATGATATATAAGTCTCTTCTAGGCACAAACTCTGTCTGCTACTGTAAGTTCATCATAACTGCATTTATTCTCTCAACTCCTTTTATTAGAGTAAGTCTTACTAATGCCTACTGGATCTCTTGTCTTTTTAGCCAAACTTAAGGCTATAGTAGTTTTTACTATTATGTCTCACCAGTATTTGCTGGTATATTCATTTTTAATGCTAGATTTCTTGTCTCTCTCCTTTTTCTTAAATTCTCTTCTTCTTTTCTATTCTTTTTCTAGTATCTATCCAAATTTATTATTCTCTTGTACTACTGTTTGATATTTATGAAAGAATACTCTACTTTCATCAACTTCCTCCAAATCACTCTGTTTATCCCTTGTTTGAATTTGAATTCTTTTATTCTTTGTATTTACTTCTTTTTACTATTTTCTTAAATTTCTGTACAAATTTTTTGTTGTTCTACTCTATCTTCTTTAAGTTAGCTATTTTTAGCTATTTTTACTGTCTCATTATCTCCTCTGCCAAATTCTTTCTTTAAATTCACTAAAAATTCCACTACTATTATATATTCTAATTGTTGTAGCAACTACTAGATACAAGGTCCAATGATAACACAAGTGGTAAAGCTCTCAGTTAAGCAATCAAGTAGGGAAAAGCACAAGAGAACTTGACAAGGAGCCTTTGCTAAATTAGAGTCCTATTTATACTGTTATATGTTGGTCTATACTACTATCTCATATCCACCTCATGTTTTACTCAAGGCCACCATGTGTATACTATGTGCCCTGATATCATCTTCCAGATCCTTCTACCATGTTCTAGGCCTATAATGTCACATCATGTGACCTGTTATGTGACTGCAATATCATGTGCCTCTTCATTGTCAATAAAAAAAAAAAAGAAATTCAAAAGAAAAGAAATATAAAATCAAGAAAAATAGATAAAAGGAAAAGAAAGATGTTAGTGTCCAAATAATTCCATAACACTAATATGTCTACCTCTAAAATATTTTCCTTTCAAATATTAGCTGATTTTCTCTATACATATAATAATATCTACTAAATCTACTCTTTGTTATATCCCAAACTCCGAAACATGTCCAAGACATGTTTAACTTCAATACGACATCAAATCCCTGCGGATATTTGGTCTTATTTGTGTCCAAAACTCCATCAGTAGTTTGATACTTTATAATGGACTTAATTCCACCAAAAGTCTGTGGCTATTTCGCTTTATTTGAGTCAAAATCCGCAGTCATATACATCTGTATCCATTGCCTAATTATCTTCTTCAAACTCCGCAAATTTACTTGGAATTTATGTGGAGTTTTTCCCTCTTCAAATCTGAACTCCTATATAGTGTTTCACTAATGAAACACTTGCTTGGAGATCTGTTTTAGTTACTCCTTTTGTTATTTTATGTATTTAAGGCTAGTGACCCCTTTGTAGTAGCTAGCCTGATAATCAACTAAAAGTTGACACTAAATCTCCGGTGTCAATAGTAACACGCTTTACTCCCCTCCTTATAACTCCTTACAAAACCAATCTCTAAAATTGCGACCATGCGGCTTGTAGGAGGCACAACACATAAGTTGAGGCCAAGGTTGTTCTGGCAAGTCTGCATCACCAAGCTCATTGCAGGAGTTTCTAAACTCTGTGTATGTCCGAGCCAACTCCGTGGACTTTCATCCTCAAGTGCGAGCCGCACCTAACACTCTTCTACTATTATATCCTTCATTCTCATCCTAATATAAAGCTTATATGCTATTAGAAATCCTGAAACCTTACTTGTCTTCCTATTGAATTGACCACTTCTACATTTGATCTAGTGTTGAGTTAGGAAACTGCCATCTTAGCTTCTTTTTCTTTTTCTTTTCTTTTTGCTAGTCATGTCTGCAAAGCTACTATTTATTCTTATTACTGCCTCATTTAAAACAGTAACTGGTTAATGTTGTTTTGACTTATATTATTGTTGTAAAAAGAAGAGAAATCAATTGGTGATGATATTAGGAGTGGTGGTGTAGGAGGATATATATATAAGGATAAAGGAAAGGAGCTAGTATTAGTCTTACTCTCAGAATTATACTCTAAACTTGACACTATCTTAATAGATGCTAACAAACACTCTTCTTGTTCTATCTTATACTATCTACTAACTACTTATGCTACTAACTACTGCTCTAATTAAATTATAAAAAATTTTAACCTAAGAAGATTGTTCTACTCTAAACAACATCTAAAAGGCTATTACCATTCTATCACAAAATGAACTACTCACTTGTTTGTAATATCTATACCTTGAGTGTACTCTCAGAGGTTTAGAAGTGATTTAGAAGTTCAATAATAATGACAATGATGATAAAGATCAATATAGAAGTATTTATACAAAATAATGATAGTCTATGTACAAGCTGTTTCCATCACATAATCAAAACTTATATCTAGTGGGACTGTCATCTGTTATAGCAGATGTTAGGCTAATTTTAAAAGATAACTAATTATATTATTATATTGATATGCTTGTATCTCTATAAATACTGATTTCTATATATATAATTAGAAACTATTTGATGAGCACTTTT
>JAJOHK020000748.1:0-20320 GCA_022457215.2 Leucocoprinus gongylophorus
GTAAAGCTCTTATTACCCTAAGTAGAGATTTCAGTGTTGAGACACTGACAGGAGTAACTCCATCATGGAAGACTGAGTTGAATAGGAGTATCTCCACTGTGGAAGATGGAATACCTAGATGATTGCAACACTACTATAAGATGTGTTGCAAGAAAGGTGGCTGCCATGGAAGGTGGGCTTGTATGTTTGGAGGTGACTTCACCATAGGGATGTATTTCCAGATGAGTGGACTTGCATATGACAATATCTCCCTGATAGATTAGAAGACTGTTATTTAAAAATGAGAGAATAAAAGTACTCAAGTTAAGGGCTTGAGCTCTGATTTCAAAATGTAAATAAAAGACATAATATAGAGTACTAAAAGAATAGGAAACAATGTAGAATCTTGTTCCATACTTATATCTATATCACAGGCTTCAGAGAGAAAGGAGTTTCAGAAGTATTAGGTTGATCTACCTACAAGATAGTTAGAAAAGAATATACCAGCATCCTCAGTAGACTGTTGGACCACACCTCCAGGCTGATTGGAATGAAGAATACTGTATTTAATAGCATCAAATTGGAGTTGCTTAACAATTATTGTCTCAATATGTTTACTAAGTGTGTTAAGGAGAACAATGATACTGAAGGCCTTGGAAGTATCATAAGTAGGTTTACTTAGCTTAGTTATAATGATAGAAACCATCTCCTTGAAGTATCTAGGCCAGTTTCATGGTAAAAGTATATGGTATAATCTATCAATACAACTTAGGTTCCTTCTGAAGATACAAACTCCATGCATCTTCATAGACTTCATTTAGTCACCATAACATTAGCCTTCTAAATATCTTGATAGCCAGTACAGAAAATAGGACACTATGTCATAACTACTTCTTTCTTTTGCTAGTTTACCTCCAGATTATGATTCTTTAATCTCATAAAACCAAAAATGAGGTCTTGCTTTTCCAAATTGGAGACTATTAACAAAGCCCACTTAGAGTAGAACTAATAACATAAGATTACATCTACTAGTTTAGATATCTGTCTGTTCTTATTAGAGGTACTATTAACATTATAGACCAGTATATGTTTTAAAAGCCTATGAGTATTCATATAGTAACTTTCTATAAAGTTTCAGTTAATAAAGATTCTAGTAGCTCTAAATTCTACTAGTACTTAAATAAATATTTTGGAGGTATTCATGATTTTAAGAATAGTAGGAAGATACAGGAAGATTCTATAGATATTGAAAGCATTAATTATAGACTTTAAAAGTAACTTTGCTTCTTCTTTTACTAGAAATGCTTAGAAGGGACTATAAGGCTGGATAGAGATAAACAAACAGATGTATCTGATAGGTTACTATCTTTGGGGTTATATTTCTCTATCTCAAGTATAAAGAACCTATTTACTAGCAGTTGGGATACACAAATTGCTAACTAATCTATACAAAATTCTTGTCTATAGTATTATCATAATTGTTTTGGTCCTTGGACTCTAATTACTATGTGATTTTGATGTGTGTAAGTCTTCTATCAATTTCTTCTGTTACTTAGTAGTTAATCACTGGATATTTAGTCTCACTAAATATTTGTATACTATATAGTTTAAATTCCTATAGCAGTAACACCTTTTTGTAGAAGTGAAGTAGGATTTCCAATCAGTGTCCATGTTTATGGGAATATCTGCAAAAAGCACCAGTAGTAGCTTTTATAAAGAGAATAAGGAAGTAGGAGATAATTGCTTAGAGATAAGAATGATCAAAAACCCTATGATGCTTAGAGGTTGAAGAGATAACAGAAATGATGTGTTGAATTGATTGAAATACTTCATTTGCTTGTCTGGACTCGTTAATCCTATATATTGTTATGGCAACCACTAATTACAAAGACTAATAGTAACACAATGAGCAAATCTCTTAGTAGGATATCAAATGAGAATCACAAGAGAACTTGACAAGGAGTCCCCAATGTATTGCTACCCTATTTATATAATGGTTATATAGTCTATGCTAACAATAAATAACCCTACCCTAATGTCCATACATTGTCTATGAGTGTACTATGTGTATACCATGAGGTGAATGTACTGTAAACATGCACTTTGATGTCATTCTTCTAGTCTCTTCTTTCAAAGTCTAGGCCTATGATCTTACATCATGTAACTGCAGTCATGTGCCTATTCATTGTCAAAGAATAAAAGAAAAAGAAAGAGAAAAGAAAAGAAATATTAAATCAGGAAAAATAAATAAAAAGAAAAGAAAAATGTTAGTGTTTAAGCATACCATAATATATATGGCTTCAAACCAAATAGTGAGGTCTATGTCTTTTAGTATCTTGACTAGCAAGTTTATGATCTGGTTCTAGATTGTTGTTTGAAGTCTGCAGTGGAATTTAATAACTATGGTATAGGATTAGTATAGTTAGCTTCTGAGATCAAGGTCTAAAACTCATCTATATAATCTCCTATAGCATTAGTCTCTTGATAATAGGTTATTTCTTCTAAATTTTTGGTAGCTCCTATAGTAGTATTGATAAGGAAGAAGTAAATGTGAAAAATATGTTTAAACTCTAACCAGATAGTAGTAAAAAAAACACTATCTTCCCTATACTAGACTTTTCTCTGAACAAGCCTTCTGCCTACATTCCAGCTTAACCACTTCTGAAGAAAAAGGAGGTCTAGAGAATTTTGTTTTGATCACAAGTGAACTAGTCAGCAAACTGATAGATATACAAAGAATAGAAGCTTAAAAAAACTTATCTGGTCTGTTAATTACTACTGAAGTCTAGTAGTAGGAAAATATAAAGTTGAGATTTGCAGAGGAAATTTGGCTAGATGAAGTAGATTCATAAATGTAAGAGAGTGATTAGACATCTACAGAGATGTTGTGGGGGTTAAGAAAATCTAACAGTGTTGTAGCAGAGTATTAGTGTAAGACTTGAAGAAAAAGAAGATTATAAAGTTAACTTATGGCTTAACAGATATTACAGCTTTAATTTAGACAAGATGGTGAGTTCTCTTACACCAGTCACCTAATATCCACTACTATTAGGCTATATGTTTAAATCTAATAATAATCAGTACAATTCCAGTTTTTGTCAAAAGTACTAGCAATTGGTTAGATCTCTAATGTATCTGATAATTAGTTTATATCCTAATATAAGATTTGTTATAGTCAAGTTTGTTCAGCAGATGGAAAATTTCTTAAATGAACATTATCAAGCTGGATTATATTTTTGCAGATACTTGCTTAATACTTGAAGATATTGGATAGTCCATAACAGACTTAGTAATGAGTTTGCTATAGTATATTCTAATTCAGATTAAGCACAAGATCCAGAATCTTGAAAATATGTGACTGGTTACTTTATTCTTGTGGCTTATAAAGTAAAATCCTGGATAAGCTAACAATCAAAGATAGTAGTCCTATTTTCAACCAAGACTAAGTATATGGCTTTTTCTGATTATTACTATTAACTTATCTAAACAAAATTTCCTTAATAAGATTGGTTTTAATGTTCTAGATTCTCATCTCTGTAGTGATAGTCTTAGTTCACTTTTCTAGAGATTCAACCCTATACAAGAAAAGTGTTCTAAAAATATTGGTATTTGTTATTACTATATAGGAGATTTAATTGAGAATAAACAAATTAAATCATATTATATTAATGGGAAAAATAATTCTACTAATATCTTGACTAAAAATATTAGTTAAGTCCTATTTAAATATTTTTGTCCATTCATTAGCTTAGAGATACTCTAAGTCTATTTACTTATATTTTTTTTTCCTTTATAGCTAACATCTTAAATGAGGAGGAGTATTGCAAGATATTCTGCTTAGTAAGTATTCATACTGTGATCAGTAGTATAACTAATATAATAATATACAGTACTTTAAGTATAGTAAGAAGATCTACTCTTTTAGCCTCAAAATCACTACCAAAGCCCATAGAGTTCCAGACTTCTTTTCTAATAGGCTCAACACTATCATTAAAGCTTACAGTATTTGTTTTCTTAACTGCTTCCTACTACTAAATTCAGAGTTTAATCTTGACTATTGTCCCAACTACCTTTTGTTTATTGCTAATGGTAACCTTTCTCTCTTTCTAGACTAACATTCTAAATATCTCTGTTAAGATTATTCCTGGTCAAGCTATCTTCATTATTTCTCATCAATTAAGCTGATTTGGAAAATTGAAATATATATCATAGTTATAGAAGATATCTGTTGTCTTCAGAAACCTTACTTTGTTTTCTTAAGTTTGTCAAGAACGAAAGAAATGGACTTAATATTTTTCTATTTTCCTTTCTCATTTTTATTTTCTTTTTGATTTATTTTCTTTTATTCTATTTTTAGAACTAGAGTCAGAATTAAAGTAACAAGATTACACTGTTACACAGTAGGTTACATTAGATGACACAGTTACAAGTCACATGATGCATAGAAGGATAATGTCATACAATGTGTGATACACATGGTCATTTAGGATAGGCTAGAAATAGCTTGTATGGACCATTAGGTATTTGTATATAAGATAGACAATTCTGTACAGAGTTCTCTATTGAGTTCTCTTGTGTTAACCCAATGCAAGATTCACTCTTTTAACCAACTCTAAAGTCTTAAGTTTGTAACAAGGTTCTTCTGAAGATAAGTAGTATATTTATAGTACTATATCAATGGAATTTAGGTTCTCCTGGAGATTTTGAAAGCTTGCAAAACCCCACAGACTCTACTAGTTACTCTAACAGTATTTGTAACAAGTTAGATATATGTATACAGCCTATATACTACTTATACATGTTGTTCATTATATTAGTAATACATATATACTGTTGTTTCTTAGTTCAAGTAAATACTACTTGTTTTTATATTAATATTATATTGCTTATACTACTAAGTTCTCCACTGCAGAACTTACTATTAGTAAGTGATTATCAGTTGTCCACACAGTAATATGATGCCATATGTTGTGGCAACTACTAGTCAAGACAACCAATAGACTACTTAAGTAAACTTATAGATAAAATATCTTATAGAGATCATAAGAGAATTTGACAAGGAGTTTCCAATATATTTTTACACTATTTATACAATAGATACATGATCTATACTAGTGATAAATAACCCTGTCCTAAAGTACATGCATCATTTATGAGTCTACCATACCATTACCATAAGACAAGTATTGTTGTGGTAATCACTAGTTATAAGACTAATAGTGTTACTAAGATAAACTCAATAAAGAATATATCATGGTAATTACAAGAGAACTTAACAAGGAGTTTCCAATAAATTAATAAAACATGTTTTCTGATATTATTGTTCTAGTTCTTTCTATTTCATTCCAGACCTATAATATCACATCATGTGACCATAGTTACATACCTCTTCATTGTCCAAGAAAAGAAATATTAAATCAAGAAAAATAGATAAAAAGAAAAGAAAAATGTTAGTGTCCAAGTATACTACATAACAAGTATGCTGCAACCATGCTCTTAACATCATTGTTCTAGCTTTTTTCACTTTGTTCTAGACTTATAACATCACATCATGTAATGTATTATGTAACCATGGTTATATACCTCTTTATTATCTAAAAGAAAAAAAAAGTCAAATCAAGAAAAATAGATTAAAATAAATAAAATAAAATAAAATATTAGAGTCCAAATATACCATGACAGTACCTCTCTCTTAAGGTTTTGCTCTTATAACAAACAGCTCAGCATCAGGAGCAGTTGTTCTACTAGCTGGGACCTTAGAGGATAATACTTGTCTTTCTCTTTCCATCTTACCCAACTTCTCTCTAACTTCTTTAGATACTCATTTTCAAATTCTCCACTGTCCTACCTAAACAAGATTTTTGCCTTATACTTCCTTGGCAACTTACTCCTCTTAAACACTTCTGCTTCTGGATTTAATTCTCTTTTCTTCCTCTTTTCTTTTTTCATATATACTCTTTTTATCTCTTTCTCTCTAATTTTCTTCTTAATTTCTTCCACTAAATCCATTGCATTTTCTAAGTTTTCCAACCTCTCCCACATATATTCTTCCACTATATATATTTTCCACCTAACCAAATAATTTAGTTTCTTTCTCACATCTCTTGTTAGAAATAGACCAGCCACTGAACTAGTTACACTAAAGTGTGCAATGTCAAGCTTAGCTTTGAAATCTGGCTGGTACTACATATATACTTCATACTATACTCCTAACATCTCTCTTATTCAATATCTTCTCAACTTTATACTTCTTTTCTCTATTTATCTCTACTGAAAGAGATGGAATTTTCTTGTATTTACC
Source organism: Leucocoprinus gongylophorus (assembly GCA_022457215.2). NCBI lineage: Eukaryota > Fungi > Basidiomycota > Agaricomycetes > Agaricales > Agaricaceae > Leucocoprinus > Leucocoprinus gongylophorus. The sequence goes on from JAJOHK020000748.1 coordinate 6,281, forward strand.
TGCTTCCAATATATTACTATCCTACTCACATTTACCACTAGGTGAATTTTCATTGACATCAGTAACTCCAGTTATACTACATTTTCTAATTTAATTTTCTTTATTTTATATGGCTTTATAAATTTCTCCATTAGCTTCTTTATCTACCATATCAAATTCTTTGTAATTAACAACATCCTATTTCCTACCTTATACTCCACTGCTTCTCTTCTATTTCTATCTATATATTTTTTCATTTCTTCCTGTGATTTTTTAATGTTGCTTTTTCTGTTAGGGTAATCAAGGGCAGAAGCATGATAATGGTACTTTAGGCTCCAGAGAAAACCACACAAATAGTCTGTGCTCCACTACTTTAGCCTATCCTAAATAACCATGTATTAAGCATATTATATGATATTATTGTTTTAGAATATTCTACCATATTCTGTTACAATCACATAACAGTTGTGACTATGATGTTATGTTAAATCCTAGCCTTAAATAAAAGAGAAACAAAAATGAAAATGAAAAGAGAAATAGAAATATAAAATAAAATAAAGTCCATTGTTTACAACTCTGACAAATGTGGGTTATAACCAGAGGTGTATCAAGATCGAAGAATATGGACTTGGTTTTTTTTCATTTTCCTACTCATTTTATTTTCCTTTCAATTTATTTTTCATTCTTCCATTCTTAGAACTCTGGGGTTAGGGTTAGAAGTGATTGGTCACACTGTCACACTAGTCACATCTGATGGTGTGGTCACAGCATTGATCATGGGACTTGAGAGAAGAGAGTAGAAAGTTCTGGAACAGAATGACATCATACAACATAGACACTATATGTTGGCCTCATGCTTGACACATGGTCATTTAGGGTAGGATGCACAGTACCTAACACAGACTATCTGTAGGAGTATATAAAGTAGACCATTCTGTAAAGAGCTCTCTATTGAGTTCTCTTGTGTTTACTCTAATACAAGAGTTTGTTCTTTTATCCAACTCTAAGGATTTAAGATCATGACAAGGTAATAGGCAGAGGCTGTTGGAATTAACAGTTCTCTTATATCTGCATTTTTAGGATTGGACTCTAAAATTTGTGGTTCTCTTACATCTTCTTTATTTTTTTCACAAATTTCTCTGCTTTTGCATGTTTCCTCTTTTTTCTTATTTCAAAACCCATCCTCAACTCTCATCTATAGTTAACCTTAAACAGTGATGACTTTGTTGCTATATGTATCTTGTTGTTGAAGGCAAACTCTGTAGTTACCCATTCTGACCAATTACTTTGTCTATGATCAATATACATTCTTAGATACTGTTCCAGCTCTTGGTTTGTCCTCTCTATCTGTCTATCTATCAGTGGATAAAAAGCTATTGATAGCTTCTTTTCTATCACCAACATTTTGTTCAACTCCTTCATCAGTCCTGCTACAAACTAATGCTCTCTATCCAAAATCACACTCTGGTAATCCATGCAACTTTCACATATTATCTCTAAACAACCCTTCTGCCATTATTTTTTCTATCATCACTATAAAATACAACATTTTTGAAAACCTATTACATACTGCCAAAATTAAGTTATGACCTCTAGATACCAGTAACTTCATTATAAAGTCTATTAATATATATAGCTATAGTTTTCCTAGTACTGTATTTGGTCTTAGTTTTCTAGCTGGCATCTCTGCCTTATTCTTCATCCTCTGATACTGATCATACTCCTCTACATATTGCTTTACCTCTTTTGTAACTTCTGGCCACCAATAATTTCTAGTGATCAATTCCACTGTCTTCCACTGCCCTTCATGTCCTGCTATCAGCATATTATAATGTAGCTAAATAATCTCTAACCTCAAACTCTCATCCTTTGGAACATATACTTTCTCTTTCTTCAACACTAACTCATCTTCAATTTGCCACTCCTTATTTCTTAATACTTTAACTTCTACTTTCTTCATTTCTTCTACTATCTTTACCATCTCATTATCTTTTACTTCTGATTTTTTAATTTTTCTATGATTTCTTTTTCAGCTTCTTCAATCAATAACTGCCCCTTCTCCATCACTCTAATTTCTAACCACTACTTTTTCAACATTACTTGATTTTTGTTATCCATCTCTACTCATTCTACCCAGTCTGCTCTTCTACTCAAACTATTTGCCTATCCCATACTCTTACCAGCTACATGCTTCAAAGCAAAATCAAATCTTAATAAGTATAATACCTATCTAGCTTGCCTTCAATTTAACTTCTAAGCTTTTATGAAGTACTTCAAGTTTTCATGATCTGTCCAAATTTTAAACTGACCTTAGCTCCTTCTAAGAAATGTCTCCATACTTTTAGACATCTAATAATTTCCAACATCTCTTTATTGTGAATTTTGTAATTATTTTTGGCTTCATTCAATAACATCAAAATATAGGTTGCTAGCCTCCACTTCTCATTGTCATACTTTATTGACAACACTCCTCCCATGGCAAAGTCCAATTTATCTGTCTTTACTGTTATCTCTTTATCTAAGTCTGTTGTTACCAAGACTTATTCTATTATAAATTTCTCCTTTGACTCCTCAAACACTTTCTGCTGCCTTTCTTCCCAATTCCACTTTGTATCTTTTCTCATCATTTTATAAAGAGATTTTGCTACCCTTGCAAAATCTTTGACAAACTATTTATAATAGTTTGCTAACTCCAAAAACTTCTGCATATCTTTTATACTTCTTGGCACTGGCCAATCCATTACTTCCTGAACCTTCTCTTTCTCTATCTTTACTCCATCTAGTCCTATTATAACTCTCAAAAATACAACTTCTATAATCTTCCACATATATTTTTCTAGTTTTACAAACAAATCATTTTCTGCTGTTCTCCTCAATACTTCTTCCACAATATCATCATTTCCTTTCTCTGTCTCTATTCTTACCATTACATTATCAATAAATGCTACTACATCTCCTGCCTCTATCATATCTCTAAGCAAGTTATTCATTATTTCCTGGAAAGTCACTAGTGAGTTTGTAAGTCCAAAAAATATTACCATTAGCTTAGAAGCATCCTCTGGCATCAAGAACTCTGCCTTCTACTCATCTCCTTCCTTAATCCTTATATTATTGTATTCCCACCTAAGATTCATCTTTGTAAAAATCTTCTTTTTTCTTATGTTATTTATCAAATCTGATATCAGTGACAATGGATAATTATTTTTGATTGTCCAACTGTTCAAATATTGATAGTCCTGTACCATCCTCTTCTTTTCATTCTTCTTCAGCATAAAGAATACTAGTGATATTTTTGTATCATATGTCAAGTCCATCCATTCCAAAGATACATCTCCATAGTGGTGTTGTTATTATAACATCTTTGAGACAAGCCCATCTTCCATAATTACTATCCTTCTTGCAACACATCCCTGTAGTGGTGATGCAACAACTTGGGTATTTAGTCTTCCATGACAGAAATACTCCTGTTGAACTTAGTCTTCTATGGCAAAGTTCTCCTATCTGACCCTGTCAGTATTTTACTACTAAAACCTCTGCTTAGAGCTATATACTGAAACCCTACATATTATAATATGGCTGGACTATCAGCACTAAACCAACTATGCCAAAAGGCAATTTAACTGAAAACATATACTTTTCAGCCAACTAGCAGTATTTATACTGATTATGGGAACTCAGGTAAATAGAAGGCTTACACACATCTCCTATATATCTGACTTGTACATAAGACTAGTAGTTATACTGTAATTCACTAATCTGATAATTAATGAAGATAACTTGAACTTAATCTCCAGTGTTCAATGGCAACATACCAAATCAGCACTCACTTCCATCTCTAACTTCATCTACTCATCTGAAGTTATGACTATATGGTAGACAGACAGCATAGTATATAAGCCAAAGCCAAGGTCATTCTGACAAGTCTGCATCACTAAGCTTATTGTATGGAGTTTCTACACTCTATACATTCCTGAGCCAACTCTGTGGGCTTTTGCCTTCTTGTATAAACCATGTCTAACACTATAGTAATTTTGATGGTCAAATATACCCCTTTCTCAACTGATCCTTTACAAACTCTTGAACCTCCTCCCTCTTTATTCTTGATAACAAATATATGTTCTCCTTTTTTGGAACAAACTCTTCCCTGAAATCTATGGCATGATCCTATGTTTCTCTCATTGGCATCCACTCTGACTCTTTCTTCTCAAATACCTTTAAATACTTTTTTCTTCTATCATTCTTGCTATTTCTATCTCTTCTTCAACTGTTGGTTTTCTAAACTATTTCCTCTTCTCTCTTTGTTTCTTTTCTTTCTTTTACTCTTTCTGTTTTTGTTTCTGCCATCCTAACTTCATCTGCTTTGTTTTCCACTACTTCCCATATTCATCTGGACATCTTCTCATTTTTATCTCCCTAGTCTTCCAATCAATTTCAGGATTGTGATATGCCAACCATGGCATTCCCAATATAACACTTCACTTTTGTCCTTCTATTACATCTATCTCCATTCTTTCTTCATGTCCTCTGTAAAATAACTCTACCTTACTGTATGCTCAATTAGTTCTTCATGATTAAAGGTATCATCAACATTCCTTATATATATCAGTCTATTTAATTTCTTCTTCCTAAACTTATTCTTGTGAACTCTGAACTCATCACTAACCCTGTTACCCCACTGTCTAATAGTGTCTTCACTACTATTTCTTCTTCATCTTCTTCCTGCTTCAGTCCTATTTTCACTATTACTTCTCTTAACAATTTCTCCTTTTTTTTCACACTACTGCTGCTATTTTCTGCTTCTATCTTTTGTACTTTCACTGGTTTCTTCTTTTTCTTCTTTCAAAATTGTCTTCCTATCCTATCCTATATCCCTTCCACTTTCTTTTCCTACATTTACCACTCTACTCTTCAATACTTCAAATTTATTTGAGAGCATTAGTATTGATCTCTCTTCTCTCCTATTCTCTACATTTTTACAATTATAGGTGATGTGCTCAAAACCTCTACAAACAAAACATTTCCTCTCTATCATTGCTCTCTTCCTATTTTTCTGTCTCCTTCTTTCTCATGCCTCTTATCATCTCTACTCTTTCTCTACTTTTCTTTCTTCTCTTATTCTTATCTCTTCTACCCTTCTCCATTCATTATCTATTCTCTTCCTCTCTTCTTTCTCTTCCCTTTCTTTCCTTCTTCTTTGTTCTTCCTCTTTCTATCTTTTATTGTTTTCTTTTCTTCTCCATTCTCTTTCTCATTATCTCCTTCTTTTCTGATATTCTGCTACTTGCAATTCCAATAGTTGTTTTTGTAAATTTAATAACATTATATTGTTTTCTAGCACCTGCTTTGATAACCTCATTTCTTCTTCCTTTCCTATATCTCTGACCAATCCTCCTATGTTTATAGGACTAATATCAATAATGCTGGTTGCCATGGTATCTAACAACATAAAATAATATCCTCCAAAAAACATTTCTTCAAAAATTTCCTCTGTAAGTACTAGCTGGTATTCTTCTTACCTGACCTCACACTGTCTACTAACTACCTGTCTACTGCCTTACTGACTACTGCCCTAACAAACACTGGCTAATATCTCTAAGAAGAGAATCTCTAAGCTAGATGTTTTCTTACTAGACAATGCTGTTTCTCTATGTGGAAAAATCACAATGGATCTTTAGCATAAGGCTACTATATTAACACAACACCACCCAATTAAACAATAAGTACATCTAGCTGATAGCCTAAGTCTGGTCACCAATGTCTACAACAATCTTTCAGTGGCTATTACCTATATCTTAAGCCTAGAGTCCAGCTATATAAAGTTTTGTAGTGATTGATCACATTAGTCACACACTGAGAATGAATAGAGAGTAAGTAAGGAAGACTATGAGATGTAGTGTCTCTGAGAGTAGTAAGTTCTACTATTGTGACAACTACTAAGTAAACTTTAAGACAAAGTATCTCATGGGGATCACAAGAAAACTCAACAAAGAGTTTCTGATATATTCCTATATTATATATACTACTAGTACAAGTCCTATCCTAAACTACATATGTCATCCATGAGTCTATTACCACAAGGTGAATATAAAGGTAAATATGCTGCAACCATGCCCTTGACATTATTGTTCTAGTTCCTTCTACTTTGTTTCAGACTTATGACATCACATCATGTGACCATGGTTGTGTGCCTCTTTTTTTCTTTTTTTTTTTAAAAAAATCAACAATTTATAATGCAGGGCATGATGGCAGGCCATAGTAACTACTAAGTAGCTACAATACATTGATGGGCAAACTACATGAAAAAAGAAAAAGAAAAAGAAAAAGAAAAGACAAAGAAAAAAACAAACTAATCTAGACTAACAGGATCACTACATTACTGTACTCTACTTTTGAAAGAGTTCCTGCTGTTTCCTACCATGCCAATCTCTATTGAAACAGTTGCACCAATATGGACAACTATAGCTGTCTGCTTGATGATCCCCTTTGCAGTTCATGCATTTGAAGATGTGAGGACATGGCTTGCATTCCTTGGTGGCTGTTTGATCTGCTTTCTTGTTGTCCATGCAACACCACACTTTCTCTCTGTGGTGTTTGGTAGAATAAGCTCCATAGCACTTGGTGCACCTGGAAATATGAGAACAGTAACTAAGTATCGAATGTTCTCACTTCCAACAGTTCTTGCACTGTGGGACACCTAGGTTCATATTGGTACCTTTGATGGTAGCGATGAAATGTCCGATGTTGAAGCAACAATTGATGATATTCTTCGCCAAAGAACTGCTCTGGGAATCCCAGATGTCTACCCAGACCACTGCCATATCTGATTTTGGAGACGCTTTGATGACATAAGGTTTTGAGGCCAACACAACATCTTTAAAAAGGTGAGTTTCTTTAAGAATGCCCTCAATATAGTCAGATAACATCCTGTTTGATTTTGTATGGAAGTCCAATAATTTTCATGTATGATTTGGACTTTGGGAGATGCAGACTCTTGATCGAGTCTGAATTGACATTTTGGATGCTTTTGAGATATTTCTCAATTGTTGATAAATTGAGATTGTTTGCTGGCTTGTTGGTTGTGATAACAATTCCATTGTTTGTGATACAAATGAAATCTGCAACTATATCTAATTTGGAGTTTTTCAGACATTTATTGACATTAATAATGTGAGTGTGAGCTGAGTTAATCATCAACTCAGCAATATGTTTAGCCATTGGTATAATGACTTCCTTCCTTGATGGCCCTCTAGTCATCATGTTGATTTTGGGTTTCTTGCTACCCTCTCTGCTATTACTTATTTTCAATACTTTTCCCACTTCATTTACCAACAAAGCAGGAAATGCTTTCTTAACTTGCAAAATGTCTTCAATGCATGAGAGATTAGATTTTGAAGCCTGTGCATAGGACTTCTTCATGTTCGAAGATTTGGGAGCCTTCTTGACAGTAGACTCAACATTCTTGTTAGAAGGAGGTGGGGTCACTGACATATTTGTAGTGGAAGGAGGAGCAGCCTCTGCAGAAGGCAGAGGGAAGGGAGTATTTGTCTTCATGTCCAAAGTTGAGGTTGACAGCTGATTTTGTTTGTAATAAGGCACAATATGCTCTCTGACACATTTTCTAATGGTCAGAGTCTTCTTTTTATCAAAAATGAGAGAATCCCACTTTGCAGCATATATTGTGTCAATTAACTTCCAAAGATATTCGACAACTGGTACAAACTCTCCCTTTGGTGGTGCCTTGTCCACTGGATGATGTTTGATGTAATTCCTTAATCTTCTGATGGAATCATAAATCATTTCGGCATCTTTGAAGATAGTATCCTCCGTTCTAAATATAGATAACGCATGGTGTGCTCCATCCCAAGAGCTGGCGATCAACGGTTGACCTTCACCGTAATCTAATACAGAAGAAGCAGCGGATTCTGTCCTGTTCTTGCCGTTTGAACCCATATTATGTAATGGAACATGAGGCGATGAAACATGTTCACTTGCAGGAGGAACACGCTGTTGGGGTGAGTCTTGAACTTCAGGAATATCCGAACTCTAATCCATCGACAAGTCATCCTGAGGCCTCTGGTGACCATGGCTTAAGAATGGACTAACGAAAGGTGACAACGGCTTCTTGCTGCTGGTTTGTTTTGATTTCATGATTTAACTCACTCGTAGTAGAGAAAGATGATGAAGAAAGTACAAAACGCTACTATTTCCTATGAGCACTAACCACACAAGATGGTGGTAGGAGGAAAGAAGCACGCGTCGTGTGCCTCTTCATCATCCAAAAGAAAAAGAAAAATCAAATCAAGAAAAATAGATTAAAATAAAATAAAATCAAAATAAAATATTAGAGTTCAAGCATACCATGACACTGTGCATTCTGTTATCCAACAAAACAGACCATGGGAGTTTAGTATATAAAGTAGAATAGTGCCACTTGGTCTTAGTCTGGTTGTATATGTTCCAATTACTAGACTTTGAGGTTTTGTAACAACTGAGGCACTAATTTACGAGAACCGCTTCTGGCTTCATACAGAAATACCCTCAATAACTAATAAACTGAGACATGCGCATGTAACAAAAAACAGTCCAAATAAATTCATCAGATTCACTCATCAAGTATGTCAAACCTCAAATTTTCCTTCGGACTTCGGAAAAGCCAGACTTGTCTGTCAGTGGAAATACTGTGACAAGTGTACCAGACCTAATCCTAGAGCACTCTCTGATCAAGTTTTCTCGACACATCAGTCGGACATCGATGATGGGCTAACCCATAAGCCAACCTTTGTCCTCCCTGTGGAACAAAAGCCTCATAACCGCAATGAACGCACCCAGGGGAGGGGTGCATACACCTAGTAAAAATAAAATATTAACTAGCCACAATATTCAGACGGTGTGATCCTGTGAATATAGGACTGAAAAGAAACGAAGAGAGAGCGAAAAGGCATATCGACTGCGATGGAAAAGGGGGTGTGAAATGAAAAAGTAGTATGCATTAGATGCGGTAAACAACAAGTATCCTACACCATCTTTCGTACGGTCATGACATTTCATTCATTGTTCGTTACAGCTTCGGAACAGGAAGTGTGTTTTCCGATAAATCTATTCCGCAGTTTTCGTCGTCAAGTCTTAAGATACGAAACCAAACTGTAACCACCATAAAGGAGGGTGTGATGACGTTGAGGAAGAGATAAATACACAGAGGATAGATCCAAGGATCGGCGGATCAGCATTGAGCACACTGTAGCCTACAACCTCAAGTGGGGAGACTTGGAGGAGACAGGGTGTAAGACAAAGGTACAACCTCCTCGATTCTACGACTCCATGACTCGATGCCCGCACTGTAGCGCCATTCATTACACTCCATGTCACACACATGCCCCACCCATGCTCTCTCCCAATACAATTATACAGCCATACTATGTCTCCTTGAGTCATCAGTCAAGTCTCTCCTGGCTCCGCTCTGCGCCATCATCTCTACATCTGTCGACAGATTCTTCTTCGACCTCTCACTAACCGACTTTCTCGATCCTCGGCCTTCAGTATTAACCCATGGACTAGAACCTCTAGGAGGTACGTATTCCCCATCAGCATCGGCACCATCACTCTCCCCATCTTCATCATCTACTTCTACTGGTTTTGATTTCTTTCGTCTTAATGACAATACAGCACCAGCATAGGAGGATGACGCTGTAGTCCCATTCCCATTGTTGCCTGCTCGTGAAGCAACACTTTGAGAGTCAAACGAGTGGTAGGTCATTCCAGTGGAAGAGGAAGGTCTTGATGGAGGAAGAGGGCGCATTTCGGGGTTCAAACTATCGGATATACTTCGAGAGAAGAATTCACCTGACGACCGGCGCTCGGGTGCTTCCCGGTCAATGTTAGTTACAGACGGTGGTGGTTCCGGGACTTGAGGGTATGTCGTGATCATAACTGCAGCTGCAGAGGATCGTTTCTTGCGTGTGGGTGGCTCAACTCCAGGAGGGTCTGGTTTACGCATTTTACTGCAAAGGGGTATGGGCAGAATCCCTAAGTAAGTTGACGATTTGACTCAAAGGAAGTGTGAACACACGTATTAAGTTTAGGTTCAGCATAATTTATGCTCTTTCTCATTCTTCTTTCTCTTAATCCAGAGTCAAGTTCTGGTTCTGACGGTGCTGGCGGGGGGCTAGCGGAAGGAGAGGACGAAACTAAGAACGTCCGCGCACTAACAACCAATTCCTCCTTTTTATCACGGACTGAATTTGGTTGCACCCGAATTGCGGTCGTGAGATATCCTGAATGCGAACACAGAAAAAGAACAAGAAGTCAGCTCACCAGTATTACAATCAATAGGCTGAAGGACGGCACGGGTCATGTCTCTCAACTTGCTCTTCGTACCTTCTAACGGAAGATCATCCTCTTTGTGTCCCTGCTTTTCCCTGGATCTCATCGGCTCGACTGTATATTCTCTTGCTCCTCTATCATCATCGGTATCATGTGGTGGTGACGGTGACAGATCTTTATCTTTAGACTTTCTAGTCTTCCTCTTTTCCTTCTTCAACACAGAGTGCAGTAAGCGTGCTTGATTATCATCATCTTGTGGTTGGCCATGATCAGGCTCAGCATCAACTTCGAAATTGCCGCTCAAAACAGCAATCTCCTCTGCCTCTTCGGCGCGAGCAGCTTCTAAGCGTATAGGTGATCCAAATGCCGGACTCGCAGGTCGCGGAGGAACCAATTTCTCCGTGTCGATGCTCATCAGGCCACTCTGCCTTCTTGAACTCTTCCTCTTTGTTGTCATTGTGGTACCAGACGAAGACGAAGACGAACCAGTCTGATGATCAGTAATGCAAGATGTACGATGGGATACCATAGACTCAGAGAGAGAGGTGACGCGCGATGGAAGAGGAAGTTTGGAAGCCGAAAGACGACGATGTGACTTTGACTTTGAATTCCATTTGGCAGAGCCTGGTTCGCCCTCAAGCTCGTCACCAGAGGAGCTCGGGGAAATTTCCTCTTCTTCCTTTATGTCAGGGAAATTAGGTGGCTTGGATATCCGCAAGCCAGGTATGCATGAATTCGCCGTCTGGGCAGGGGGTTTCGTTGCAGGTGGGAAAGCGGGTGACGGCGGGGGTGTAGATTCCAAGCTGATATTAAACGTGTGTCGAAGATGTGCTAGATGCTTTGTGAGTTGGAGTGTCTGTGAAGCAAGATTAGGGGTAGAAAGAATCATGAAAAAAGCTCGGCCATGGAGAACAAACCACGACCGTACCGCAGTTTCCGTATCTGCCATGACCTTCCGAGACTTTTCTCTCTCGCGTTTAAGCTGTGCGAAAAGCGAGATTTCAGATTGGCGGAGCCGAAGATTTTCTACTTGGAGGACCGTGATTTCAGCATTAAGTTCCTCGATTCGGATGCTGAGTGTCGAATTTAACCTAGCAAGACAATCTATGAGCAATATTGAGCCCAGTTTAAAGTATGGCACAGATTACTTGGTAATGTGCTTATTGGCGAGGAGAAATTTCTTCTTGACTGTTGACAAGAGGCACTCCGCGGTAAGTGTATGGCTGCGGGATCAATACAACATGGTAGACGTACGACTCTCGTATTCAGCTAGTGCATCAGCCTGTCTCGCACCGTTAGAGGCACGCGGTTCCCTCTTGCTCATCGTGGACGGCAGCGAGACAATGGCGAGGTCAACGTTGCTCACAGCGGCCACTTGCACAAGGGCAATCAAAGGCCAACAGTTCCCCACGTGATGCTCATTATGGCTAGCAAATAATCTTTTATTCACAATGTACTGGGAATGTACTTGTTTACGCTATTGTAGGTTACAATTTAAAAAATAGCCTGTCCGGGCAGTGAGTAAGATGGCCTCAGCGGTTGAGGATAGGCTTACTGCAGCATTAGGAGGGCTCGCTACACCCCCGATACTGCGAACAATGTTCCAGTTAGCCCTCCGGTTGATTAGATCGAATGACGCACATATTCAGGGGCCAAGAAGAGAAGAAAAAGGTGTATCTTCCCGTCTCTGCACAAACCTTGGACAGCTGCTCGAGGTCGAAAAACTCGCCGATAGGCATCCCCCACAAGCTACGACAATGTAAGATTCCCATGGACACGAGACGAAGTGTTGGCTTACCCGAGAATTGTCTAGTAGGCAAGACCGACGTGGGTAAGTACAAATGAAGAACCCTATTTTGTGGATGCACGTTCATACCTGATGCATGTGAGAACCAGCAGCAGGTGGCCACGCCTTTTAATTCTATCAGCTTCTTAACAGATCGCAACTGTTTCAAGATGACTTACTTCCAAAGCCGGCTGATCGGAAGCGATGGCTGCGAAATGGTTATTCCTACATCCATATCTCAGCAATTTATATTAGATTTATATTGGGGAGAAACTCACCAGATGAATCTCTTCATGTCCTCACTCTGTTCAATTCCCGCAAACTTCTCCGTCAGCCCATCTCTCTCTTCTTGTCTCGTGTGTTCACTCATATATTTCCTGATAAATCCAATTCTCAGCATCAAAATATCTCCCGTCCTAAACTCCACCCCTTGTGCTCTCGCAACTTCTTCCAACATCGGCACCGTAATGCTATACGTCTGCCAAGGATTGTAAGGCAATGAACCATTTTTCTTTTCCAGATAGGACACAAGGTCAAGTAGGACACCGCGCCCGCAGATACCGTGAGTAGCCCAGTCTACATACAGATTAAGCATCCACGAATACTGTAACAAAAATGAACAACGATGTCGACGTACTCTGGATACCCAACTTCTTATGTTTGTCTTCAATGTTATTCGGATCGGGATGCAGAACCTTCCCAAGGGGCAAACTCTTCGCCGGTGTATTGTTATAAAACATGTCGTGCTCAATGATCCCAAAGTGCTTCATCCCGTCCCACTGCGTTCCCGATTGCGTATTCTAGGTGTGAGCACAGAATTTTCGACCATCAGCCTTGGAATTTTCGAAAGTGATGCCACGCACTATATGCAACTCATCGTCTCTTGGCATCCCAGCACCCGGTATCCTCACAAGCGTGTCCACGTCGGGCGACCTCCTCCCAAACATCGGCTTCCACGGAAAATTCAACGGCCTACACATTACACCCATCAACAAACCACTCTTAACATCAGCGTCATCATGATGAAATGACCTACCAATTCAATGCAACCCTCCTCCCACTTCTGATCTCCTCCTTCGCAGTCCTCGCAACAATCTCATCCGTCAACAAGTTAATTGTTCCCAGCTGATCTTCCTCTCCCCAAATGCCCCAAGCGCACCCTGTGAAATTCCTGAAGTTGGGCAATTCATCAAATGTTGGTAACTTCACTTCACTGGTAGTGCCTGTGAATTGCGAAGTGACCTTCTTCAATCGGTCCCCTGGTGACATATGTAGAATGCGAGTTGGGTGGGAGGTACAAGAAAGGCAGATTATTTATTGTCCCCAAACTCCGTTCTGATGTCCATGAGAATCTAAAGTCGGTAAGCGATGTCAGAAGCTGACTAGTGTCAAATGCTCCAATTATAATTATATACGAGGCGCTTAGAGCCGTGCCTATGGCATGGCTGCGAACTCTCAGTGTATAAGTCTTATATTTAAAAGTCAGAATTAGATTGTAGTTCAATCACCATGTCAATGAGTTTCATGTCTATTATAAACATGCCCTGTTGAACACTCTTTATATTAATTGTCCATTTACTATGTTGATTTTGTTCTAAAAGGAGAAGTACATTTTGAGAATGTTACATAAAACTGTTTATGTATAATACACTGATGATTTGTTGATTGTCATTACAAGAGCTAGTCTAACTAGAAACTAAAACCTTTATAAGTCTTGACTGATTTTACTTGACTTAGACACTGGACAATAGAAGTTCAATACTGTGATGCTTAATGTAAGAGTAAAGTATCACAGGATAATTTGAGTGTATGATAACAAATGAAATCTTATCTGTGTAGATGTCACAAACTTCATTCAGCTTGTATCTCCACAACCAATGGACTGATTTTCACAAACTAAGTTGTGCTGGAAAGCCCCAAATGAGGGTTATTCACACATATGTGGGATGTACAAA
>JAJOHK020000749.1:0-20320 GCA_022457215.2 Leucocoprinus gongylophorus
TCATAGATAACAGACCCTACGCAAATAAATAAGGCCGGAGATACAAAACCATGTGCTAATGAAAGTAATATACCACCTTCTATACCAATTACAGTGTTAGAGAATAGTCCTAGTACTACTACAGCCATGTGACAAATAGAACTATAGGCTATTAATCTTTTAGTATCTTGTTGTATAATAGTACTGAACGATGTATAAATTAAGGTTATAATAGCTATAGTTTGCACTACAGGACTGAAGTAATGAGTAGCATCTGGTAAGAAATGAATTAAAACTCTAAGATATTCATACATTGCTAATTTTAAAATAATAGCAGCTAGTAATATAGACTCCGAGATACTAGAGTTGGTGTGAGCTTTAGGTAACCATATCATAAATGGATATAATGGTGTTTTTACTGCAAAAGCTAAGAAGAATCCTCAGGATTCAGCCTTTAATCATTTCAGATACAGCTGACCTATTTTCTAGGTATAAATTGAATCAAATTAAAACATATATTTTTATACCATATTCTAATTGTTATGTCTAGATATCCATCACTGGTGAACTGGACCATTCCTTGTAGTATCTTATGTAATATAAAACAACAACAACAAAAAACAAAATTTTTTAGCCTTTATTATATTGATTGCACTTAGATTACCATATGGCATGTGGCCTCTACGCTTTTACATAGACAGTTTCCCGTCAATGACTTAGTTCGACAATAGCCTAATCTTAATTATTATTTCTTAAAATTAGATATCTCTCGAGTTTGCCACATTAGAAAACTTATTATTAAACATCTAACTTATCTTATAAACTATAGAAGGTGAAAAATAAGGTAGTAACTTAGCTTTAATTTGTCGCATTAATTTGGATGAAATATAAATTGTAGGTTAATTTCTTTGCATGTGAATAGAACACTTAAGATCAAATTTAAGTATTAAAATACTTACAATAAAAACATACTCTTTAAGGGTAAAAGATTGAGTTTGAAGTGTTAAACCTTTCCCACTTTTTGTACCATCACACATTATCCAATAAGCTAATGCTTTATAAGTTAACATATTATATAAATCTGAAGATATTACTTTAGTTTTTTTAACATAAAAATTTTCATACCATTCTGTAAAACAAGGAAAAACTCTAGTAGTGAAAATAATACCTACATATTTTTTGCCATTAATAGTTGTTATATCCAATCTAGGGTATGAACTGCAATAATGGATAAATTTGTTAAACATGAATAGAAAAAATTTAATATGGCTCATTGATTGTTTAAAGGAAAATAAAGTATTACCAGCTTTGTTTATGAAAAGATGACCATCTGATAACAGAATACCTACTATAATAGATTGTAATTTAGAATGTATTTAAACCATATGTCTTACAATAGTGGTATATCGTGGATAATTTATTGTAGAATTTAAATTTAATCCATAGACAACCAAAGCTTTACACTTATTATTATTAGATAAATAATTTTTATTTGATTTAGGAAATCTTTCTAACAGATTAGTTAAGCTAGTATTTTTGTTTGTTTTTGTAATATAAATTCTGCTAGTCAGATATATCTCTTGCTGAAGAGGACTTGACAACTATAAAATTTTTTGACTTTCTAAACTTATAGAATATAATGAAATTACTTGGAAATCTGTAGAACCTATATAGTTATAAATCATTAAAATAGATAATAACATAGATAAACTACTAGCTAAAGTATATAAGAACAATAAAAATGCAGATCTAAATCTATTATTACCATGTCCAAAAATAACAATAACTATAAATAATATAGGTAACACCATGGTAGTCAGCTTTATCTTGCAAAATATGATCATTAAGAAAAATCTCTTTAGATCAGAGCCAGAAAAGGGGGAAATAAAAATTTTTCTCTTGTAATTAGATTCTATAACTATTCATGCCTTGTTTTATTAATCTGATTTGATTTAGTCCATCACTAGTAAGATAAGTTTTATTATTCATTAAATTAGCTACTATACAAAAATCTTGAAAATCTAATAGTTTTTGTCCTTGAATAGGATATTTAAGAAATAAAAATATAATTTTTTCATTAATATCTTTAAATCTTGAAATACTAAATTCAAAAAACTCAGTATTATTTTTACTGTTTATTTTTTTTTTTAACTTTTCCACAATCTAAATAAACAGCTAAACTTTTCAATAATAGCTTATCTTTGCTATGTTGACCTATACTAAATTTTAATAATACTTGATACTTATCATTTTTAATTTTTCTAATTTCTACTTGAAAACTTCCATCTTCTGAAGTAAAACCTGAAACCCAATTAGGATCAAATTCTTCAATAATGGAAAGACTAGAAATAAAAGACGCTTTGGCATAAATATTATAAGGTTTATTTATAATTGTCAGGTGCGGTTCACACTGGGGTGGAAGTCTGCAGGATGGACTCAGAGATGAGCAGACTTGTGGAACGACCTTGGCTTCAGCTTATATGCTGCGCTGTCTGTCTGCTGCGTGGTCGCAACTTCAGATAAAGGAGAGGAAGTCCGAGTGGAAGTGAGTACTGATTGGTGTGTCGCTGTTGAACACCGGAGATTGAGTTCAATAAGAGTTTATCTTCGTCGATTATCAGACTAGCAAATTACAGTGTAACTATTAGTCTTATATACAGACTGATATGATAGGAGATGCTTGGGGTTTCAGTGGTAGAACCCCTATTACTCTGAGTGGAAGTTTCAGTGTTGAGACACTGATAGGATTAACTCCGTCATGGAAGACCGAGTTGAATAGGAGTATCTCTGTTATGGAAGACAAAATACCCGGAGGGTTGCAGCACCGCCATGAGACGTATTGTGAGAAAGGTGGCTGTCATGGAAGACGGGCTTGTATGGTTCAGAGGTAGCATCACCGCAGGGATGTAGTTTTCTGGACAGGTGGACTTGTATATGACAATAATAGAATATAAATTAATATCTGGAAAAGCTAAATTTAATTCAGGAGATAAACCTAAATTCATTGAACTTTTAATTGATACTAATAAATCTAAACCTTGTTTTGTTAAATGCTCTTTATTTATAATAATATAGTATGCTTTTTTTAAAAAATTTTTTTTTGTAATTCTTTCATTTTTGAGTTTTCAATGGAAAGTTGTCAAAGTGATTTATAATCTTTTGTATATCTTTAATTGATTTAATACTGTAATTGTAAAGATTTTCTCCATGTTTAGATATTACTTCAACACCAAAATAATTTTGAATATTTTCTAATCATTTTTTATCTTTAACATGTAAAGTAATTTTAAATTCTAAAAAAGTATACCAACCGATTTTTAAAGCAGTATTTTTATAAATATAAAGACCAAAATAACCTTCAGCATCAGTAAAACCAGTAATGAACCAAGGATTTAATTATTGTAAAGGTTTTGTAAAATTAACTTTTGTAGAAATTTGTTTATTAAGATTAGAATAAGTAATAAGATTCTTAGTTTGGCTATAAAAACTTCTATTTAAGCAAGGTATTAATAACTTAAAGTTCTTTTTAAAATTTTGTTTAGAAGGGTTGCTAATTTGACAGTATCTTTCGAAACCTATTAGAGTATATCTTAATTTCATTAACTTAGGTTGATTGAAATAACTACCATTTACTCATTGCTCTTTTACAGTATAAGTTAATACTGACTTAGATCCGCGATAACCTATTTCGTTTTTACTCATCTTTGGACTTGTTACCATACTTAGGTAATTATTCTGGCCACTGACTATTTTTCAACAGTAGCTTGGTATCAAAAGCTTTAGGGTGTCCCTGGAGTTTGATAGTTGTAAGTATAAAAGTGCTGACCCTAAATACTTAACACTTTCAAAGAATATATAGAATAATAATAAATCTAAAGATACAAAAGCACATATTTGTAATGTTTCTAATAATAAGAAAGATATTAAAAATAGTTTTAAATTATTAGTTATATTTGTATAATTAGATAAGATTGCTACTAGTGTTACAAAAGTTGTTAATAATACAAAGTATAATAATATACCATCTATACCAAAATTTAAATAGCAAAAGCTTAATTGATTTAATTCTAATGATATCACAAATTGATATTGTGTTAGACTTGAATCAAATTGATACCAAATAAATAATGAAATAAAGAAATTTATTAGAGATATGCTCAAAGCTATTTTTTTCATATTATTTTGACTCTCTATTGTATTTGACATAGGTAAGATTATTAAACTATCTATTATCGGAATTAATAATAATAAAATTATCATTTTGATATATAATATTTTTTGTGACTATCTTTCAGCTATAAAAAAAAGCTGGACAATCTTTATTTGAATACAGTCAATTTTCTATACTGTCAATCTTTATATCAGTTCTTATTGGCTTTGTTATAATCTGATTAGGTTGTGTAACCTGACTTAGCTTGCTAAATTAATTACTTTACTTGCATATAATATAAGACATGCTTTAATAATAGTAAGACTGGTCAACAAAAAAAATGAGATTAGTAAATAAAATTAAAAATCTGAAATTATACATCATTATTTAGCTAAATTTTAAATAAGAAGAGACTTTTTTGAATTTATATTTTTGTAATTACTATTAAATCATATTTTATACTTATGACTTATTTCTGGATTTTGCTGCTTTTACTAATGATTTGAAGCATTTTATTTTATTTTATTTTATAATATTACAAGGGATTTTTTGTTTTTTTTTGTTTTGTTTAATTTAATTTAATTTAAAATTCTTAAATACAAATATATATATATATATAGAATAGAGGGTTTGGTTGTCTTATGATCAATGACTAAACTGTCTAATAAGAGCTTTTTTTTAGCTAAGGTAAGAAAAAAATTTTTTTTGCTGCTTTTTCTAACAAAATTTATATAGTTTATGTTAAAACACGTAAATTTTTGTTATTGTTTTTTTAAAAATTTTTTGTATTAGGATTGTGCTGGTAACATTTTGAATGTATGGAATGGTATAAGACTAGCTAATGTCCATTCTAATATATTACTTATTTGACTTTCATTTTCAGTATATAAACTTTTACTAGTAAAGTATAATGCTACTTCCCAAGAATTATTACTTGAAGCAGGTTGGTTAGCAAATATATCATATATTATATAACCAAATAATATTGTAGCTATTACTGATACTAATAATCCAAAACTTGATATAATATTCTATTCACTAAATACATCTGGATAATTTGGTATTCTTCTAGACATCAATTGTGTTATTAACTAAAATTAACTTATTTATCTTAGTTAACTCTATATTTTACAATATAGTTCAGACTATGTCATTCAGTTTAAATAAATTTTTCTTAATATTTTTATTAAAACAACTAATTGGGCATTTCTGTTTTTAAAAACTTAGGCTTTATGAAAGCAGTTATTCTAACTGCAAATACAATTTATACCGAATAAATCTTTGCTACAAATTGACCTTATCTTAAACAGATTCAAAATAATAAGGCTTTCTTGCAATTCACCCAATTTACTAATAAGTTTTGCAAGGCTTAACTTAATTATGTTAAATTTAGCAGACTTGCTAAGGTAACACAATAGAATTCATAAAAATAGGATTACAATACAATAATTCTATAAACTTACTATTCCTATATTAATGATATAATTAGATATTCTTAATATACCAGCTAAACCTAAGAAGTGTTGCAAATAATTCCATAAAACATAGTATTGTTATAAATTATAAATTATCCTTATCTACTTTTGATCAAACTATTTAAAGTATAAAATTTAACTTTAGCGTATTTCAAGACTACACTATTAAATACATTTATTAATTCATATATATTGTTATCAAATACATAAATAATTTTTCTATTGGATACTTCTTTAACTACTAGTAAAAAGTTCATATAATTATTCCTGGCTATAGCAGCTCTTGCTACATTACCATTAATTTAAGAATACTTAGCCATCTCTCTACCTAATTTAATAATCATTCTACAACTACCTCATTAACTTGATTATAGACTGTTACATGCTTTCTTAATTGATTATCTTCTGCTGGTTTAATTGTATATTTACCAAAAGTTTCTAGAGCTATTGGTTCAAAAGATAAAATAAAGTTTGACTTATAAATATGATTGTTGAAAATATAATCTAATAAAGCACTATGACTAATTTGTAATGCTTTTATAGCTCTATTAATTGAAGAATAAATCATAGGTTCTTTCTCTGGTTTATTAATATCATATACAAATACTAAAAAACAATAATATTTATTATCATTATCTTCAAGTTTATATTTGAAATTATTAGCTCTTTCAAAAGTTTTTAAGAAAACAGTAAATCTATTATAAGCTTCATGCAGAAAATAAAGCTAATAAAAATTTAATCACAGAAATAGCATGTTTTAAATTATTACTCCACTGAGGATTAACTCTAGGGATAACTTTAAATTTACTATTAATTGTAGGTCTAAATTTAATAATAGCATATTAGGTGTTCAAAAACTAATAATAACTAAGGAGTAGTAATATATATAAACTTTACACTTAATTTTGAGGCTGGTATTTTATTAATTTCTAATTTTCCAGGGGGAATTATTAAACTTTTAGTTAATTTATTATATTCCTCCATTCTTTTAGCTAAGTTATTAGAACTTCTTATATAAAATCTACTTAAGTTATTTCTATTAGTTAATTTATAAACTCCTGAAACCCCTATATACTGAGATTTAAAAATTTAAGTTGCTTGATCAAGAGAATCAAATATAATAGGTTTATTATTGTTTATTTTATTTATATTATAGGACTGATTAGCTGCAGAATAAGTAGAATATTGTCTTATATATAAATCAAATATTTTTATTGTAGAACTCAATTTATCACTATAGGTAAATTTTTATTTGTTTAAGTGAACCTAGTCTAAATAAAAATTCAATAGTTATTAGTCGCTATATAAAATTAATTTAGATCATATCATTATCCTTTTCATAAAACAGATAAATACTAAATCATTATTACTATAATTAGTATCTTAACTTTAAGGATACTTGGCGTGTGATTGTTAAAGGGTTAAATTTAAAAATATTATCTTTTTTAACTTCCCTGCTGATTATTTAATATTTATGATTTTCACTTATTAAGTATTAAAGTAATAAGTATGTAAAGTGATAAGAACATTTCAGCATATAGCCAAGTTTTAAGGAGAGAATTTCTCCTATTATACTAAATAATTACTTATCTAGCTCTCCAACACCTCAAGGGAAGAATGTTAAATTACACTTTGTCCAAATATTTTTAAATGGTGTGGACTATAATATTTGGGAGCTAATTTAATTCTAACTTCAGTTTTATAGACTTTTATAAAGGGACTGACAAGCTTTTTCTTCCTTTTTAAGGGTTATAATATAACTAAATCGGGGCTAGCAAAGGTTCTAGGATTTGACAAAATTTAATTAAGTCTAAGAAAATACAAACCACTTAACTCCTCTAATTAAAATGGGTTTATTTTGGTTTACATTTAAAGAAATAGTAGTAAATCTAACTCTAAATTGTTGTTTAGTAGCTGAATCATTAATAGAAAGAAAGGATAGAACATCTCTATTTTCACTTTTCATAATTATTTTTGTTCTTTCTATTGTGGAGCTAATTTAGCTTTTTTACCCTTATTGTGATGTCCTTGTTCTAATAAGTATTTTTTTAAAGCCAAACTTGTTAACAATTTTTGTTGTTCTGATACTTTACTATTGAATCTAGAGTGCCATTTACCAACATACATTTGTTTTAACTTAGAGATAGTTTCAGGAGAATGTTTAAATCCTTAAGATGATCTTGCTATTTTTAATATGTTATATTTAGGTTTATACATATCAATATAATTGTTGTAGTCAATCTATACCTACACAAATGTCTACTTCTCTATCACAATATTGTAAAATTAAGAATACGAAATTATTAGAACTATATTTATTAATGGCTAAATATATGTATTCTAAATCTTCTAGCTAAATTTACACTACTTCCTATATAACAGTTACCATTTTTTAAAATAAAACAAAAAAACATATAAACACCAGCTCTATCTTTAGTATTTAATAAAATATCTAATCTAGATTCTTTGATATCTATAAATTTAGCTTCTGCTTGAATATTGTTTAAATTTTCAAATATTATTTAATATTTCCCTTTATTAGGTTTAGGTATTTTAGGTGTAGGCAAATTAATTAACTTATTATCTAAAGTATCATTATCAATATCATTATCTTCTTTGTCCTTTAAGTCTCTATTTATTATTTCATTTAATGAAATAGGTTTACTTAACAATATAATACTAAACACCACCCGCAT
The DNA here is from genome assembly GCA_022457215.2 of Leucocoprinus gongylophorus. Lineage (NCBI taxonomy): Eukaryota > Fungi > Basidiomycota > Agaricomycetes > Agaricales > Agaricaceae > Leucocoprinus > Leucocoprinus gongylophorus. Next base: position 8,301 of record JAJOHK020000749.1, read on the forward strand.
AAGAAAAGCGGCTGTGTATACCAATAAATTAAAAGCAATGATTTTGCTAGAAGTGAACCGGTAAAAACACTTAATCACTATTTTATTAACCCCAATAAATAATGTCCAGAAGTGAACTTTACCTAAGAAATCATTAACTGTTCTTTCTGTGATTTTAGGTGTCTAGTAGTAAAAATCTGAAAATAAAGCAAAAACTGCTTCCATAGATAATATGTAGTGGAAGTGCTTATTTAAATAAATTTAAATTGTAGACTATCTTTTTATTTAATTTTTGATATGAAAGGAACTTTATACTATATTGGATTTCTATATTGTATTCAATTTAAAACAAAATCTGAATAAATTTTAAATTCAACACTATTTTTAGGTTCAAATTTGAAATCTCTAATAAAAATAAATTTCTTAATCTTAGTTACCCTGTAAAACTTAAAATCAGAATACAATCTATTATTAGGTGCTATAAAATAGTCATATAAATAAACCATACTCTTAACAGTTTTAAACTTAAATGAGATAGAATTAAAAATTGTCTGCTCATTATTTTTGTTTTTAGAAACTGAGTCTTTTAATGTATGTTTTCTTAATATGACAATAGGTTTATAATAAGGAATAACATTGTCAAAATTAAGTTTTTTTATATACTTATTAGATTTAAATTCCAAATTACATTCTATTCTATTGCAATTATAATTAAAAACAATAGTACTATTAGTATTTACTAATTCTACAAAGTAAGGATCATATGGTTCTATGTTATAATTAGATTTTATAAAATTAATTCTATAAAAATCACATGCTTTTTTAAAACTATCTATTTTTATTCATATTAAACCATTTAATGTTTTTATTAAAAATAACATATCTTGTTTTGTAGATATAATATATATTGAATGTGGTTTATTTTTATCTGATCTAATTTTTCCAAAATGTAAAGTATTAAGAATTCTAGTTAATATTCTAACATCTCTATTATATAATTTAATTCTAATAGCCTTTAATACTAAATTAGAATTTAAATTTCTTAATTCAAAATTTCCATACCTATCAATAACTCTAGCTAACCATTTAAAAAACTGATCATCTTAATTTCACAAATTAGATAATTGACGTATAATCTTTGAAAATCCTTTACAGTTTTCTGCTGATTGTATGTTTGTATAATTTATCATTATAACAGATTTATTATTATTTTCACTATCTATAGAAAAAAAAAGAAGATTTTTAATCAAAATTTTTATGGCAGAAATATAGCTTACATCTATTTTTGATAGATACTGAATAAATATAAATAGTAAATAATAACCTAAAAATATAGTTCCCAGCATATAGTTAATTGCATAATAATATAAATTATTAAGGCCCAGTTTGATTTAAGCTACACTATAATAACTCGAGTTATAATCTCTTGTTATTATGTTAGTACACACTACAAAAAATTAAAAAATTTTAACTAACAACTTATTAGGGTTTGGACTATCTCTTTATTAAATTTACCAATTACTTTTAAATTTAATACACTGTGTATAGTCTCTACAGATCTAATTTTCAATCTTATTTTAAAATTTAAATCCATAGTATAGCTTACAATAATCATTGTGTAGAATAGCATTAATATTCTTTATTATAAATTTCACTGTTTATAACTCTAACTAATTAAATTCGAATTAAGTATTACTTACTAATTATAATTAAATTTTAAATCATTATAGTAAGATAGTAAATAATCAAGCAATGTGACATAAGACAGTTTAAAACAAAAATCTCTATTCAATACTGAATAGTTTTTTATTTATTATGGTTTTCTAGATAAGGCATTATACAAATAAAATCTATAATGAATAGCTTTTGTAGGATTACCTTTGAAACTAATTTTTATTTTTTCTGTATTAATTTTATTCTTACTTTGAATTATGTTCATTATATGTAATTCTTCATTTTGACCCATAGCAAATTCTGACTTTCAAAGTTTTCCTTCTTTATTAAAAACTAAAGAAAAACATCCTTCAACTTCTATAAATCTAGAAAGCCAAGCTTTAAAGTAATCAGGTAATTCAATATATTTAGTTTGAATCTTTAACTTTGCTTGTAAAAGTTTAATCTTATTATTATACATCTTATTTCTATTTGACATAAAATTATTAATATCTTTATAAAGTAAACAATTCTTAACAAATTCTAATTGATATTTTTTTCTAATTGTTAGTAAAGGATATCTAGATAAAATTAATAATATTTTATTAATATCAGCCTTGGAATTAGTAATTCAAGTTACATATTTATCTTTTCTTTCAATAATAACTCTACCTTCAATAACTTTTTGTATTTTATTTAACATTATTTGATTATTCTCCTTATTTTTTAACGCTATTGCAAATCTTACAATAATTCTTTTTTTATTATTGCTCAAGTTTGTTGTTATAGTTCCATCTCCTTCAAGTAAACCTACAAAAAATTGTTCAATATAATTTTTATCTTCTTTACTATTTTTCTCTATGGACTATTTGCCTTTATTAACCACAAGGGGGACTGCAACAGAAAAATCTAATCATTTAAAAATAAAAAAAGTATTATCAAATATACCTAACCCTCTAAATAAGTTAAGATAAATATCAAAAATAAAATCCTTGTTAATAAATTTATCATGGAATACTATGTCTAATAACGTATTAGATAACACTACTCTTATTACAAAATAGAGCTGTCAAAATTTAGATTAATATAATTTAAAAAGCACATGGGATATTAATAAGCTGTCAACATATATGCGTGCCTAAAGCTAACAATAAATTAATTAATCTCTTAGTCTTTTATAACTAAAAATATAACCTTTGTAGGCTAAATTTATTATTGCATATTTTTTAATAACATAATGGCTAATATTTAAATTTTTTCCAGCTTGAGTTACACCTTTGAATTTACATAAAAACTCTTTATTTTTGTTATAAACAAATATAGCCTTTTTAATCTTAGAATTATTTTTCATTTCTATAATTAAATTATTAGAATCCTTCTAATTAATATTTAAGGGTGTGTCAGTTATATTTAATGGTAAATTAGTTAAATACCATTCACCTCTAAAAAGTGTTTTTTTTTTGTTTTTTTTTTAATAAAACTTACAATAGTTGAATGATTAGAATTAATTAAATTAGATAAAGTTTTAACTGATGGAAAAATGACTAAAAGTTCATTAAATGAATTATAAATATAAACAGGATAAGCTGATTTTGATTCTATAATTCTTAACTTAGTCTCTACTGAATAATTTTTATTGTAAAAAGGATTATGCTCTAGAAATTAAAACTTTTGTTTTATCTGAATGTATTCTATTTTTAGCTAATTTAGATAATAACAATTTAGTCTCTTCTATGTATTTATAACCTAAAAAAGAATAACCTTGTTTTAATACATTATAATAAGGTAATAGTTTTGTTATATAGTTAGTTTTTAAAATAGTTAAATTTTTAATATCTATATATTCTACAATTAAAATAGCAAAATACTCTTGTCCATATTTATACAACACTAGTGTAATAGGCATGTTACAATTTTGTTTGCTTTTTATATAACTATTATTTAAATAACTTTTTATTCTACCTTCTATATTAGTAAAACTACTTATGTAGGTATGACTATTAATTAAATTAACTAAACAGTAAACACCCATTTTATTTCTTTGTTCTTTATACAATTGTAATCTATCCTCTTTAAGTTTATTGTAAACTTTAATTGGTTTTATTTGTTCTATGATTTTAGTTAAAAAACAAGTGGATACATAATCTAATTCTAATTTTTGATTAAAATAATCTAATTTTTCAAAAATGTAATAACTCATTAATACTAAATAATATATTATTGTATTATTATATGCTGCAGGCATATTTTTATATTCATTTTGGACTATATCATATCAATAACAACTTTTAATTAATTATTGTAATTAATGGCTATATATAGTCTCTGAGGAACCTACTTAAACTTAAGTCTTTTGGTTTCCTGCTGATTGCTCAAAACTAAGCTTTGTTACTCATATTCTATATTTAGAAAGTATCTTAGTAGTCAAAGGTTCCCAGCATATAGTACACCTTTAAAGTGAGCTAACTGGAGTAAGTCACCCACCTATAGTGAATAGAGCAATGAAACCTAAAACAAATAATAATAGTATATTGTATCTTAAACTACCACCATATAATGTCGCCATCCAACTAAATTAGGTCGAACAAAACTTCGATTATCACTAATTTCTTATTATTAGTCTTGATAAACGAGCTCAAGCTCCCACCAAACTGTGCGAGATAGTTATCCATCACACGGCTCTCCAACGTTACCTGGTTTTAGTGGATTTTTGCTTGGTTTATTTAACCAGTTCCCTCTATATAATTCTAGGTGGTGTTACACTGGAACCTGTCTTCGTTCTACTGCTATCATATGTTTATGTACAGCATTTTTTGATTTTGCGATATCTTTAAGAGCCCTTACATGATGCATCTGTACATCTTTAGGAGAACCACAAATGGCACAAGTGGCGCCTTGTCTAGATAAGGCTGTTTCCAGTCTCCAGGCCATAGCTGCTAATGGGTTCTTTGCATTCTTTTTCTTTTAATTCCATATTTCTTTCAGGAAATTTTGTAGATCAGTTTGATTCTGTAATGTCTTTAAATACTCAGGTATCCAGTTTGGCTTTATCTTATTTCCTTTTGGTTTGGGAATTTTATGATATCGAGCGAAGAATATTCCTGTTAGTGGTTTAGTTTTTGCTTTTGGTGTGTTTGATTCGTCTGCACCTACTACTGATTTAGCTCTAGCTCCAATAGGTTTGCCTAGATCATTTCCTCCTGCTTTAAAAATGGAAGCAACAGTTCAAAGTTTAAATTTAGCAGCATATACTTTAGCGATGGAATATCTTATGATATATGCCACTCATACTATTGCACTTCTTCTGTTGTCTGCTATTGACCACCATTCACTTAAGCCTTTTAAGATAGAATTTACCTTTGTGTTGGTTTCAGATTGCGGTAATCTAAGGAATCTGAATGTGGGTAAAGGTTTACCGCTTCCATCACAGAAGTTTGCTTCAGTAAGTCGCGCAATCACTTGCTTCATGTTAACATCTAATGTTGATATTGTTATTTTTCTTGTAACAACAGTTCTGCCATAAGATTGTTTTGTGAACAGTTGTCATCTGCTAAAAATGTAGCCTAGGAATTCTATACCTTGAGTTATATGAGTAACTTTGGTTTTCTCTAGGCTAAGTTCGACATTTAGTTTGTTTTTAAGGAAGTCTTTCACTTTGTTTCTTATTTCTATAGCTATTGATCTGGGGCCTAGTATTCCTATAACGAAATCGTCTGCATATTGAATGTATTTGCAGTTTCTGTATCCAATTTCGTTCGGTATTCTACTATGTATTCTTAATCTATAGTATTCAGCTTTGGATCTAAGTAGTTTGTTTGTTACAGGATTTTTCTTCCTGTTAGTTGGTAAAACGTTTCCTTGGTATTCCATGCATAACCTTTCCATATATTGATCTAGTTCATTCAAGTAGATATTAGATAATAAGGAACTAAGTATACCTCCTTGGGGAGTTCCTACTTCTGGAACGTAAGTTTGTTTGTCTTTTTGAAAGACTTTAGCTTTAAGTCCAAATCAGATTAATCTTAGAATAGTTAGGTCTTGAATCTTTCTTTCAAGAATATTCATAAGGATTTTGTGATCTATTGAGGGAAAGTAGCTTTTAATGTCCCCTTCAATGAACCATATTGAATCTTTCATGTTGGTATTAATCCATTTTAAGGCTGTGTGGCAGCCTCTATTTGGTCTAAATCCATGTGAAAGATTGCTAAAGTGAATTTCATATATAGGTTCTATGATTGTTTGAATAACTTCTTGTACACGTCTATCATTAATGGAAGGTATTCCTAGAGGTCTAAATTTACTGGATTTACCTGGTTTAGGTATCATGATTTCTCGTACTCTGATTCATGAGAATTTATTCTTTAGTACTGCCTCTCTAAGTTCAAGAATTCTGTTCTTTGTAAGTGAATCTATGTTGTTTTTGTCCAGTCCCTGTGTAAATAATCCCTTATTGCTTTTCAGCTTTAGGTAGGCAGCAAACCATATTGAATCTTGTTTAATAATTCCTCTTAAATCATAGAAAATCCTGTTAGGATTTTTATAGCAAGTTTGCCAGTGTTTGGCTAGAATTTGTAGTCCTTTAGGTATTTCATTTTGCACCAGTACAGGCGCCAGACTACTCATTCTGCTTCTAGTAACATGTGACCTCACAAAAGGTATTTTCGTAAAGTATTTAGGTCCCTTTCCAATTAGTAAAATTGGTACTACAAACCCTCTGCCATCTCTTTTCAATCTAGTTGAGACTTCACTAGTAGCGTATACAACTCTCAATTTGATGAATAAACAGACTCTTTTGTAACATGTCCTAAATACGTTTAGTAACGTCTTAGTCATAGAATAGCCTTTAGTATAAATCTTCACCACCAAGGGACCAAGATATCTATGTAGCAGCTGATGCTATAGACAGGCGTAATAACTCCTGAAATTACTTGAGTTTTAGTAATTCAACCTCATCTTTGAACATCTGATGGTCTTGAAATCTATCTTGGATCTGTTCTTATTAGGAATGTCAGCTAAAGTCCTCATGATTCCTTTTAGTACAGGCTCTTGTTCTTCTATCATCACTGAGTCAAAGTAAGTATTATGACCTTCAGTAAATTCTTCTTTACTGTTTGTCTTTGTTTTATAAAGCAATAATTCTGTATACACTCGAATAGTCGCCTATATTTTTATACCTGTGGGTATAGCAATTACCATTGTTGCGGATGTAAAGTAAGCTCTTGTATCTACCTATTAAGATTATTTTAATTTTTTGAGTTAAAGTTTAATCTTAATTTGGACTATATCTTATTCATTCAATTAATAATTTACTAAGGATTTTTCCATATAGTCTCTGAGGACTCTTACAACTTTATTTTAAGGCCAAGGCCATCAAATTATTTATAAGTTTCCTGCAAGTTGTATAATGTTTAGTAATTTTCATGTACTGTTGTAATTAACACAAAGTTTACAATTATTAAATTTTTTTATTTAATTTTGAATCAATTATTGGCTTGGCTTGGCTTTACTAAATCATATACTAACTTTTAAGTAGTTTCTTGCATATAGGGAAATAATACCCATATTCTTTCAAATATGGTAAACGTCAGGAATTTAGCTATAATCCCAACTTATAATTCATACTATAATGCATAAAAGGCATAATAAGTAATTTTACTGTCTCTACAGACTTAGCTAATATATATATTCTATAAAATTTTCCAGCTTTATGGATAGAGCATTTAATATTATATTTAATATTTAAATACTGACTAAGTCTTTGAATCTCATTAAATCTAAAACTATCTGTATATAGATATAAACCTTTATAGGTTCTTTTTGAACTATCTTGCATAATCCAATGCGCTAAGGCAAGAGGAGTTAATAATGTTAAGTCTAAAGGAACTGTTTTAACCTTACCATTATAAAATTTAAAATAAAACTTATTTAAATCAAGTAAAGATTTACTTCAAAAGTTTAAACTTGTATAAATTTTACTGGTTTTTTTATCTAAATAAGAATATTCTCTATATTTTCCAGAGCTTATTTCAATTAAAGAATTTAATATATTTAAAAAATAATCTTTTTTATCTAAGCTCTGAACAAAACTAAATCTTGCATTTAACCCTTTAGGAGATATTTCTAAACTACCATCTCCTAATAGAGAGCCAAATAAAATTTCTTTAACTTCTGCAGTTTTTTGATTTTTAGAAGTAGAAATAAAAGGTTTATTTGCCATTTTTAAATTAGCAGCTATAAGTTGTGAGTAAAGAATTAAATTGTAAAATTCATCTAAACCGACTGAGAACATGTGGTGCTTTGTAGCATAGGTTTTAAGTAAAAAAGTTTAATCTAAAAACCTACACACCGGACTCACGTCCGGGATCAGATTATATCTTCATCTTTAATTTTATTAAATTTTATTTAGGATTTGCTGAACCAGTTTTTCTATTTAAACTGTTATTGATATTTATATTTATATTTTTACCTAATTCTTTAATTATTTTTAATTCTTTTTCTGATAAATGTTCTTTATTTAGCACCATTTTATAAATTTCATTCCATAAAAGTCAAAAGTAATTTTGAATTGGCATCAGATGTAACTTGGTATCGGTATACTCCATTTGTACCACTTTGTAAACTTACAATATCATACCCAAAATTTGTATTTATATGCAATAATGTATATTCTGAATTTTTTTAGTCTAAATTAAATCTAAGCATTACACAGAACCCTGTAACAGTATTAGATCTTTTATCTATCTTAACATTAAAACATTCTTCAGCATCAGTAAACCAGATAACCATCCATCTTGTATAGTAGGTTCAATTAACTTATCTATAAGTTCTAACTTAAAATATTTATTTTCTATCTTTTTTGCTTTACTCTCTATAGTAAAACATACTGGCAGTTTAGGATTTAAAGCTTGAATTCAATAAACTAGTTGAGATTTTCTATGTTGTAAGACTAAATTCCCATTAAATAATAAAGTTAATATATAAATATATTTTTTATCTAATAGTAGTAACGTGAAAAGTTTTTATATTCTTGTATAATACTGAAACCTAAAACTTTTTGAATGTGTAATAAAACTTCTTTTTAACAAAAGTAGGTCTACTTTTATATGTTAATATAGTACCATCCTCTTTGCTAAACCCAATAAACCAAGTTAACCAATTAAAATCAAGGTTTGAACCTGTTTGATGTAAATTTAAACTAGAATAAAATTTTTTAAAAAAAGTAAAATCAAAAGAAGTATTGCATGTAATCTCTGAGGAACTCTTTAAACATTTAGTATACAGATTACCTGCTGATTGAGTATAATTAATTAGATTTTTACCCATCCTTGGCTGAAAGGTACTAATTAACACTAAACTTTTCTAGCATACAGCGATATTCATTACCTTTATTTCACAATAAAGTAGAGCCACTGATAAGTAATATTAAAATATTTGTTTTCAAATAATAAAACTTATCTTCAGTTGGAAACTCCATACTAAGAATCCTAATATTCCAATTGAGAACAATGCATAAACCCAAACTTAGTTATCTGAAGTAGGCTTGACCTACAAGTGTTTTATTTCGTACTCTGCATACTTATCTTAAAAAGGATCTGCACACTAATAACCAGTTAAAAGTTATTCTAAGTTTCGACTGTACATTCATGAGCATTCCAGCTCTATGTAGGTGATCTAGTCTGTAGTAATGTACTTAGCTACCAATGGTCTTCAACTAGGAGGTTGTTAACCGTTTTCACCTTGTCCGGTTATTTTTTTTGTTTTTTTAACCTGCAACTTATCATATTTATGCCCCTTCCGAGGGCTTTTTATTTTTATTTACTAAAGGAAGCGGTTCACTTAAATTCCGCTAAGTTGTTAAGAAAAATGTAAAATAACTAGGTAGGATTTTCACTTACAGAACAATAATAGAGAACAATGTTTTATATAATTATTTTTTGTGTTTTGAACCGGCCTCATACCATTGGTAAATTTTCCTATTAATTTGGAGTTGCTCTAGCAAGCAGGGTTTTGTCAAAGTACTTGACTATTCTGTAATTATAATACTATTCATTATTTATAGATTTATCTCAGAAGAAGCTGATCTTATTAGTTCAATACCTCCCAGTTTTAAGTGTTTTTTTCTAATAACATATCTCAAATAGATTTCCACTTAAGGAAAGCATATTTTTTTTTGTTTTTTTACCTTTAAGGGGATAAGCTAGGAAGTAATTAACAGTTACGGAATTAGATTTAAATGATCCAAGATTGTATCTAAATACTTCTATATTACTGGTTTTGTTGACATTACCTACACCAAAAATATTTTTAATATGCAATAATATTGATTCATCCTTTTGCTTTAAAACAAATTTTATACAAACTATATGAAAATTAGTCTCTCTTATACCAATATTCCCATCCTTCACTATCTATAACTTCTTTCCTAAATTTCTGGTTAATAATACTTATAAGGAAACAACCTTCAGCAGTAGAAAATCCAGAAAGCTAACTATCATTTAAAATAAATCAATAGTATTATTTAATAAGGTAGTTTCTTGAAAGATTAATAAAATTTTATCATCTATTTTTAAATCAACTAAATAGAATTATCAAATATTTTTATAGGATATTCTTTATTTGATTTAGTTTTATAAACTATTGCTTTAGTGTATTTTGTGAAATCCAATGTATATGATAATTCATGACCACTAATTTTAAATTTAGATAATTTAATTGATTTTATACTTTTTATATGTTTTAATATTTTTGATTGATTAATTTTAACCTCTTCAGGTAGTTTTTTATAACTAAATATATTATTTGAAACATTCATTGTAGGATATTCCTTGGTATCCCAAAATTATAATAAAATTGTTAATAGAGATTTAAAACAAATTATCCTTTTTTACAGTTTGAACATAAGATATTGAACTTATATCTCCATTATCACATTTCACTTTAAATTGGATTATTAGATATTGATAATCCTTTAAAGTAAATACTACTTATTTCCAAAAGATATTTAAAGAATCCTTAATAATTGTATTTGTGAAGAAATTTATATTTAAATTTATAGATTAATTTAACCATTTATTAGTATAATTTTTAATAACTTTATTCATTTATTTTATAATTATTATTATTAATTAGAAGAAAGATATCACCAAAAAATAATCAAGATTTAGGCAAAACTCTCTTATTCTTAGACAAATATTATTGATTTGTATTAATTAAAATTAAAATTCTATTCTATTATTTTACACAAAGTAGGTTTGTTTTTCATTAAAATTTATTAATTTCAAGTAAAGAAAATATTACTATAAAAATTAAAAATAATAAATAAATAATAACTTCTATTATAATAGAGATTTCTGAACATTTTTCAAAATAGTTAATAATAAATTTGAATTTAGGATATTTAGACTCTATATTATATTTAATAATGAATTTAATAGCAGTTAAATAATCTACAACATTAATAAAACTTAATAAACAAATTAAAGATAATATAAATATTCTCAATGAAAAATTATAATGATAATTATCAGATACAGATAAACTATTTTTATTAATATTTAACTTATTTAATATTATTCCTAATAAAAAAAAATGCACTATACTAGGACTAAGTAATTTATACATTTCAATTTTATATTTAATTAATGAAACAATTATTTTTAATTTTTATAATTAATTTAGTAATATATAATCTTATTACTTGTGTAAATGTAAATGAAGATAATATATATTTTGAAAAAAGGAAGATTATAGAAAATAATACAACAAATACAAATACTAATTGATTAAATGGTATTAATTGTGGCATTAGAAACTGTTTTTTATTTTAAGAATTCTAGTTATAGAAAAATTTGTATTTTTATATTGTAAGAACTATCTCTGCTAGTTCTTGCTTAAATAGAAAAAGTATATATAGAAAATTAACTATATTTTGTAATTTTGATAATATAACTATATATATAATGAGATATTGAGGTTATTAGGTTATTTTATATAAGAATCAAGAGTTTTTATTTTAAGACTAGCAAAACAAAAAAAAACAAAACAAAAAACTAATTGCAATCAAATTTGAGCTCGAACTGATAATATCAACTTGGAAGGCAGAGATTATACCAATTTAACTATACTCACTTTTAAGCTAAGTAAGAACTTTTTTTTTTAATGACTATATTTAATTTTTAGCTGTTTATCAACAATAGCTTTAACTTTAAATTTTAAACTATTTTTATGTTCTTGTTCTCTTTTAATATATTAATTATGAATATATATATAAATATAATTAGCTGTTTTGCCACTACTTTAAGCTAAAAATGCTGCAGCAATTTGCTGATATCTCTACAAGTACAAGTCATTTTCAACAATTTTACAAAATAAATAATTTAACTTATAGC
>JAJOHK020000750.1:0-20301 GCA_022457215.2 Leucocoprinus gongylophorus
GAAGGAAATGAGAAGACCAATGACAGATGAAGAGATAGCAATACTGAGAATAGTGGCAGAGAAAGAAGAAGAGTTAGATAAAGAAGATATGAACTAGTAAGGAAGATAGAGGAAATTGTTCCAAGATAGTTTTATAAGTATTTGAAGGTGTTTGAAAAGAAAGAGTCAGAGAGGATGCCAATGAAGAAGGCCTGGGATCATGCCATAGATCTCAGAGAAGGATTTGTGCCAAAGAAGGGCAAGATCTATCCATTGTCAAGAATAGAGAGAGAGGAGGTACAAGAATTTGTGAAAGATCAGTTGAGGAAGGGGTATATTAGGCTATCAAAATCACCACAAACATCACCAGTGTTCTTTGTACTGAAGAAAGATAGGAAGAAGGGGATGGTACAGAATTATTGGTATTTAAACAGTTGGACAGTCAAGAACAATTATCCGTTACCACTGATTTCAGATCTGATAGACAGTATTGGGAAGAAAAAGGTGTTTACAAAGATAGATTTATGGTGGGGTTACAACAATGTGAGAATAAAGGAAGAAGATGAGTGGAAGGTAGCATTCTTGACACCAGAGGGATCATTTGAACCTATGGTAATGTTCTTTGGGTTAACTAACTCACCAGCAACATTTCAGACAATGATAAATGATCTGTTAAGAGATTTAGTAGTGGAAGAGAAGGTAGCAGTGTTTATTGATGATGTGATGGTAGCAATAGAGATAGAGGAAGGACATGACGAGATTGTGGAAGAAGTATTGAGAATACTAGAGGAGAATGATTTATTTGTGAAACCAGAAAAGTATGTGTGGAAGGTTAGAGAGGTGGGATTCTTAGGAGTAATAATAGGGGAAGACAGAGTAAGGATGGAGAAGAAAAAGGTGCAAGGAGTCATAGAGTGGCCAGTGCCAAGAAGTGTGAAAGATGTGCAAAAGTTTTTGGGGCTAGCAAACTACTATAGATAGTTTGTGAAAGATTTTGCTAAAATAGCAAAGCCATTATATGAGATGACAAGAAAAAAGAATAAGTGGAGTTGGGAAGAGAGGCAGCAGAAGGCATTTGAAGAGTTGAAGGAGAGGTTTACGACAGAGCCAGTCTTGGTCATACCAGACTTAGACAAAGAAATGAGAGTAGAGGCGGATGCATCAGATTTTGCTACAGAAGGAGTATTGTCAATGAAGTGTAAGGATGAGAGATAGAGGCCAGTGGCATATATTTCTAAATCGTTGAACAAGGCCAAAAGGAACTATGAAATTCACAATAAGGAGATGTTGGCAATAATTCAGTGCTTGGAGGTGTGGAGGCATTTCTTAGAAGGAGCCAAGAATCAGTTTGAGATATGGACAGATCACAAAAACTTGGAGTACTTTATGAAGGCCCAAAAGTTGAATCAGAGACAGGCAAGATGATCGTTGTACTTGTTGAGGTTTAACTTCACTTTGAAGTATGTAGCTGGCAAGAGTATGGGAAGAGCAGATAGTTTGAGTAGGAGAGTAGATTGGGCAAAGAGGGTGGAAAGAGATAACGAAAATCAAGTAATGCTGAAGAAAGAATGGGTAGAGGTTAGAGTAATGGAGCAGTTAGCAGAAGGACTAGAGGAAGATATAGTAAAGAAGATAAAAGAGGCAAGGGATAAGAATGAGGAAGTGATAAAAGCAGTGGAAAAAATAAAGAAGGCAGGAGTTAAGACATTGAGAAATAAGGAATGGCAAATAGAGGAAGGATTAGTATTGAAGGAAGGAAAAGTATATGTTCTAAAAGATGAGAAGTTGAAGGTAGAGATTATTCGGCTACACCATGATATGCTAATAGCAGGACATGAAGGACAGTGGAAGATGGTAAAACTGGTCACTAGAAATTATTGGTGGCCAGGGGTGACAAAAGAGATAAAACGATATGTGGAAGGGTGTGATCAGTATCAGAGAATGAAGAATAGAGCAGAGATACCAGCAGGAAAATTAAAATTTAATAAGGTACTAGAGAGACCGTGGTAGCATATATCGGTGGACTTTATTACAAAGTTACCAATGTCAAAAGGTCATAACTCAATCTTGGTAGTCTGTGACAGGTTTTCGAAAATGTCCCACTTTGTGGCAACAACAGAAAAAACAATGGTAGAAGGGTTGGTGAGGCTGTTTAGAGATAATGTGTGGAAGTTGCATGGGTTGCCAGAGAGTATGATATCGGATAGAGGGCTGCAGTTTGCAGCAAGATTAACAAAGGAATTAAATAAAATGTTGGGGATAGAAACAAAGTTGTTGACAGCATATCATCCACAGACAGATGGTCAGACAGAAAGGACAAATCAAGAGCTGGAGCAGTATTTGAGAATGTACATCAATCATAGGCAGAACAACTGGTTAGAATGGTTGGCAACAGTAGAATTCATATTCAATAATAAAATATATACAGCGACAAAGATGTCACCGTTTCAAGTAAACTATGGAAGAGAACTGAGGATGGGCTTTGATATCAGAAAAAAGGGGAAGAATGAGAAAGCAAAAGGATTTACAAAAGAAATGAAGGAGAGGCATGAGGAGGCTAGAGCGGCATTGGTGAAATCACAGGAGGAGATGAAAAGACAGGCAGATAGAAACAGGAAAGAGGCAGAGGAGTATAGGGTAGGTGATAAGGTACTAATTAGTACAAAAGATTTTTCGATGGAGTTAATAAAGAGAGTGATGAAGAATTTGACGGAGAAGTTCATAGGACCATATGTGGTTAGGAAGATTGTGTCGGAAAATACAATAGAGTTGGAATTTCCAGCATCATTAAGAATATACCCAGTGGTTAATGTGAGAAGAATAGTGAAGTATAGAGAGCAAGTAGAAGGATAGAAGAAAATACCACTGCCTTCTGTTGAGGTAGCTGGTGAGAAGGAATATGAAGTAGAGGAGATTTTGGATAGACAAGAGAGGAGAGGAAAGATAAAGTACTTGGTAAAATGGAAAGGGTATACAGTGGAGGAAAATATATGGGAGGGATTAGAAAATTTGAAGAATGCAAGGGAGAAGATAGAAGAGTTTGAGAAAGGAAGATTCAAAGAAGAAATACGGAGAATAAGAATGAAGAAAGGAAAAGAAATGAAGTTGAATCCAGAAGCTGAAGAGTTCAGAAGAGGAGAGTTGCCAGGAAAATATATAGCAAAGTTGTTATATAGGTAGGACAATAAGAAATTTAATGAAGAATATTTGAAAAAATTAGAGAAGAATTGGAATAGGTGGAAGAATAATAGGAAGAAGGGAGAGAAGGAATATATGAAGATATTAGAAGAAAGTTTGGAATGAAATAAGAAAGATAAACAAATGAGTAAGAGGATTTGGGAGAACAAAAGAGAAGTTCCTCTGGAAGTGGAACCTTAAGAGGGGGGTACTGTTATGAGACGCTTGAACACTAACACTCACAATTTTATTTTTCTTTTCTTTTATTTTTCTGATTTTATATTGATTTTCTTTTCTCTTTCCTTTTATTTTTCTTTTGGACAATAAAGAGGCACATGACACCACAGTCACATGACAGGTCACATGATGTGACGTCATAGGCCTAGAACATGGTGAAAGGATTTGGAAGATGATGTCAGAGTACATGTATACAACATGGTGGCCTTAAGTAGGAAATAAGGCAAACATGAGGTTGTAGCATGGACAATAGGGCAGGCTTAATTATTGATAGCATGGACCAAGCATGTTTTGTATATAAAGGACTCTAATTTAGCAGAGACTCCTTGTCGAGTTCTCTTATGCTTTTCCCCACTTGATTGCTTAACTAAGAGCTGTACCGCTTGTATTATTATTGGACCTTGTATCTAGTGGTTGCCACAACACCACTCTTTCCATACTCTTGCCTGTTACATGCTTCAAAGCAAAATCAAATCTTGACAAGTATAATGACCATCTTGCATGCCTTTGATTTAACTTTTGTACCTTCATGAAGTACTCCAAGTTTTTATGATCCATTTATATTTCAAACTGATCCTTAGCTCCTTCTAAGAAATGCCTTCATGCCTCTAAGCACCAAGTTATTGCCAGCATCTCCTTATTATAAATTTCATAGTTCCTTTCAGCCTTGTTTAATAATTTGGAAATATATGCTACTGGCCTCTATCTCTCATCTTCACACTTTATTGATAATACTTCTCTTGTAGCAAAATCTGATGCATCCATCTCTACTCTTATCTTTTTATCCAAGTCTAGTATAACCAAGACTGGCTCTATTGTAAACCTCTTCTTCAATTCCTCAAATGCTTTCTGCTGTCTCTCTTCCCAACTCCACTTTGTTTTCTTTCTTGTCATTTCATGCAAAGGCTTTGCTATCTTAGCAAAATCTTTCACAAACCATCAGTAATAGTTTGCTAGCCCCAAAAACTTCTGCATATCCTTCACACTTCTTGGTACTGGCCACTCTATTATTCTCTGTACTTTCTCTTTCTCCATTCTTACTCTATCTTCTCTGATTATCACTCCCAGAAATCCTACTTCTTTAACCTTCCACACACATTTCTCCAGTTTCACAAACAAGTCATTTTCCTCTAACCTCTTCAATACTTCCTCTACTATTTCATCATGTTCTTCCTCTGTCTCCATTGCTACCATTACATCATCTATAAACACTGCTACCTTTTCTTCCATCACCAAATCCCTCAACAAATCATTCATCATTGCCTGGAATGTTGCAGGTGAGTTAGTTAACCCAAAGAACATTACTATGGGTTTAAATGACCTTTCAGGCATTGAGAACACTGCTTTCCACTCATCTTCCTCCTTGATTCTTACATTATTATAGCCCCATCTTAAATCTATCTTCGTGAACACCTTTTTCTTCCCTATGCTATCTATTAAATCCGAAATCAGTGGCAATGGATAATTATTCTTGATTGTCCAACTGTTCAGGTATTGATAATCCTACACCATCTTCTTCTTCCCATCTTTCTTTGGCACAAAGAACACTGGTGATATTTGTGGTGATTTTGATGGCCTGATATAACCTTTCCTCAACTGATCTTTCACAAACTCTTGCACTTTCTTTCTCTCTACTCTTGATAACAGATATATCTTGCCTTTCTTTAGCACAAATCCTTCTCTGAGATCTATTGCATGATCCCAAGCCTTCCTCATCAGCATCCTCTCTGAGTCCTTCTTCTCAAATACCTTCAAATACTTATGGAACCATCTTGAAACCATTTCATCTATTGCTCTCAATTCTATCAAATCTTCTTCTTCTTCCTCTTTTTCTTCCCTTATTCTTGCTATTGTTTTTTCTTCCTTTATTGTTGGTTTCCTTATCTCTTTCTTTTCTTCCTTCTCTTCTTGCTTCTTCCATCCTGGCTTTGTCTGCTTTCCTACCCTCTACTTCTTTCTACACTCATCTGAACACTTCGTCATTTTTACCTTCCCTGTTTTCCAATCTATCTCTGGGTTATGACATCCTAACCAAGGCATACCCAGTATTATATACCCCTTCTGACCTCTTATCACATTTATCAACATCCTCTCCTTATGCCCCTTAAAAAATATCTCCACCTCTACCGTATCCACAATTGGCCCTGCATAATTCAGTATGCTGTCAACATTCCTTACATATACCAGTCTCTCTAACTTTGTCCTCTTAAACTTGTGCCTCTTTGCAAACTTCTTGCTTATTACCAACCCTGTTGCACCACTATCCAACAATGCTTCAGTCACCACTCCTTCTTCTTCTTCCTCCTGTTTTAGCCCAAGTCTTCACTGTCACCTTTCTCAACAACTTTTCCTTTTTCTCCTTCCTCTCTACCTTCATCTGTTTTTCCTCTACTCCCCTCTTTGCTTTTTCTTCCCTCAATATTTCCTTTCTATCCTTTGTTACTTCTTTGCCACCTCCTTTCCCTCTCTGCATCACTCTGATCTTCAATACTTCAAATCTATTTGAGGACACCTGGGTCAGTTCCTCTTCTCCCACCTTCCTACAATTATAGGCCATATACCCAAATCCTCCACAAGCAAAACACTTTCTTTCTTCTATTGCTTTCTGTTTATTCTCTTCTCTCCTTCTTTCCCTTATCTCCTGATACCTCCATTCTTTCTCAGCTCTTTTCTCCTCTCTCTTTCTCATACTTTCTATTCTTCTCCATTCTTATTCTATCCTCTTCTTCTCTTCTCTTTTCTCTCTTTCCTTCTCATTTCTTTTCTTACATTCTTCTATCCATCCATCCATCTCTTCTTGTTCTCTTGCTCTTTCTTCTTCTCTCCTCCTTATCTCTATTTGCCTTCTTTTCTTTTCTTCCCCTTGCAGCTCCTCTAATTGTTTTTGTACTTTTAATATTTTTTCATTATTCTCCATTATTTCTTTCATCATTCTAACTGTTTCTTCTTGATCATATCTTCTTGTCATCTCCCCCATATCTATCTGACCAATATCTGCCATTTCGTTCTTCCAATGATCTCTTCCAAAATATCTCTTCCAATTTATTCTCTCGTTGCTCGTTAACAATGGTATGCTATCACTGTGGCCTTGTTTTCAGTGACTACAATCTTTTTTTATTCTCTCGCTGTCAATTCTAAACAGCAGCTAATCTTCTGTAGATAATAGTGGGCACTCTTCTTGTCCTACCTATACTGTCTACTGACTACTTATCTACTTTCTTACCGACTACTGCCCTAATCAAATTGTAAACTATTATCCCTAAGCAGGGAATCCCTAATCTAGATGTTTTCTTACTGGACAATGCCATTACTCTGTGTGGACAGGTCACAAAGGGATCCTGCAGCACGAGTCTTCTACACAAATGAACTATCTACCACATCTACACAGGGTGATACAACCAAACTACACACATGGACAAGTATGCAGACAACCGGTCAAGCTTTGCCTGCCTGACTAGTGTACCCCTTTACACTTAGGGTCTGGCTAAGTCTTCTTAACATTGAGTACACTGCTCGCAGTCGAGAATGATAAGAGAGTAAGTGAAAGGAGTCCACAGAACACAGAGTCCTTGAAGATTGGTTGAGTTCTACTGTTGTAGCAACCACTTATCACAAGGACAAATGATCACATAGGCAAGTAAATCTCAAAAGTGGATATAATGTAGGTAGTTCACAAGAGAACTTGACAAGGAGTCTCTGCTAAATTAGAGTCCTACATATACAAAGTCCACATGGTCCATGCTACTAATAATTAACCTTGTCCTTATGTCCATGCTACAACCTCATGTTTGCCTCATTTCCTACTCAAGGCCACCATGTTATATACATGTGCTCTGACATTATCTTCCAGATTCTTCTACCATGTTCTAGGCCTATGACATCATATCCTGTGACATGTCATGTAACTGTAGTGTCACATGCCTCTTTATTGTCCAAAAGAAAAATGAAAGAAAAGAAAAAGAAAATCAATATAAAATCAGAAAAATAAAAGTAAAGAAAAATAAAAATTGTCAGTGTTCAAGTGTCCTATAACAAAGAGGAGTAGAAAAGTATTTGGTGTGATGGAAAGAATTTATGGCAGAAAATAACACATGGGAGAAGGAAGAAGATTTAGAAAATGCAAAGGAATTAGTGGATGAATTCAAAGGAAGATTAAATGCAGAGGTGAGGTGACAGAAAAGGGAAGAGTACAAAAGAAGCGAGCTACTAGAGAAATATACAGCAAGGTTGCTATATGAATGGGATGATAGAAAATTTAAGGCTGAATACCTGAAGAAGTTGGAAAGAAATTGGAGGAGGTGAAAATCAGTTTCTCTGGAGGAGAAACCTTGAAGGGGGGGGTAATGTCAGGATCATAGAAAGTAGACTTAAATTTTGTTCATTTCTTTTCCTTTTTCTATTTTCTTTTCTATTTATTTTCTTTTTGTTCTATTTTTAGCATGTAGAGTTAGGAGTAGTGATAATATGGGTCATGTGACACAGAGAGAGTTCTAGAAGGATGATGTTATACTACATGGAAACCTTATAGCTAACACATGGTTGTTTAGGGTAGTCTAGAAATAGCTAGCACAGACTATGAGGATTCAGTATATAAAGATAGACTATTCTGTACAGAGTTCTCTATTGAGTTCTCTTGTGTAAACTCTATACAAGGTTACTTCTTTTGTCCAACCCTAAGAACTTAAGTTCCTAACAATCGAGTTCTAATGTTACGATTCAAGCTCTTAGTGCTGGACAGAAGAAGAACCTTGTATAGGGTTTACATAGGAGAACTTGATAGAGAGCTTTTTTACAGGATTGTCTACTTTATATATTAAAGGCCCCTGGTCCATGCTAAGCCCTCCTAGCCTATTCTAAACTGCCATGTGTGCTTCTCAAGGCTAATCATGGGTTGTGTACATTGTTCAATATTTATTCTTTTCTATCTTCTTCTTGTGTTCATATGGCTAATCCTAACCCTAAGTTCTAAAAATAGGAAAGAGGAAAATAAATCAAAAAGAAAAGAAAATAAAAATAAAAATGAGAAGGAAACATAAAAGAGACTAAGTCCACTTTTCTTGATCTTGACAATCATACTATCTTGTGTGAAAGTATTTGTTACATTCTTCTGGTATTAACTCTGTGCTGATAATCTTCTTATAATTAGTATATACAGGAGAATGGCAAGTGTCCTTAAAACTTTATCTAAAGTAAAATAGTCTTCTTAGGCTAAAATCATTTACTTTTCTCTTAAGATAGTAGTCAGTAGAAGTAAGTAGTCAGTAAATGATGTCTGGTAAAATCAGAAAAGGGCCTGCTATCATCTACCAAGATTAAGTTAAGTAGAAAATATAAATCTGAAAGTGAAACCAGCACTGGTTCTACTCTACCCTTTTATATCTCATTATCTCTATATCTCAACCATCATCATTATCACTACCACTATATAATATGAGTCAATATAGCTCTATCAACTATAAACAAATAATCTAGCAACAACAGAAACAGCTTGTAGCAATATAGGTACAGATCTAAGTACTGTTGGCAGCACAAAGAGTAAGAGCAGTAGTGTCCAAACCTAATACAGGGGCAATGTCAAGACGACAGAAAGTGAACTTAGTCTTTTTATTTTCTTCCTTATTTTTATTTTATTTTATTTTCTTTTCAATTTATTTTTCATCTTTTCTATTCTTAGAACTCTGGAGTTAGGGTTAGAAGTGGTTGGTCACATCAGTCACATCTGATAGTGTAGTCACAACATTGATTATGGGACTTAAGAGAAAGAAGTAGAAGGTTCTAGAACAAAATGACATCATACAACATAGAAACCACATGTTGGCCTCATCTTTTATACACAGTCATTTAGGGTAGAGTGCACAGTAGTTAGCATGGACCATCTGTAGAAGTATATAAGGTAGACTATTTTGTAAAAGAGCTTTTCATTGAGTTCTCCTATGTTACCCAATATACAGTTACCTCTTAACCCAACTCTAAGGGCTTTGAGTCATAACAGGCAAGCACAGATGTGGTAAAACCACAAGTGTTTGATAGGATGGCAGGAAAAGTTTTAGGGTTTATTACAGTATACAAGCTATTTTTAAGAATAAAGATAAGGAGAGATGCAGTGAAAGAACAGATTCAGTGGATATTGTCTTATATATAAGGAGGATCAGTGAAATTTTGGAAGGAGAATATGTTGAAAGACTTGAAGTCAGGAAATTTAGAGTATGAAACAGTAGAGAAATTTTCAGCAGATTGAAAGAAAGAATTTGGAGAAGAAGACAAGAAAGTAGTAAAAGTAGCAGAACTAAGAAAGTTAGATCAAGGAAGAAGAATGATAGAAGAATTTATGCAAGAGTTCAGAAGGGTAGCCAGAGAGAGTAGCTACAAAGAAAGGCTATTGGTGGAGAAATTCAAGAGAGGAATGAACAGAGTGATAAGAAGGAAGTTGATAGAGATAGAAAGGCCTCCAACCAGTATTGAATAGTAGTACAAACATGCTACTAATCTAGATAGATATTGGAGAGAAAGTAGAAGAGAAGAAGAAATATTGAGAAGAAAGAGGAAGAACAGAAACCAAGGATAAAAGCAAGGAGAAACAGGAAGAAATCAAGAAGAGTTCAGACCATAACTTCCTCCCCTATAGATATAGCCAAAGAGATAAGAGATATAGCAGGCACTGGCAGAGCCTACTTTAATAAAAGAAGTAGAAAAAACAAATATAGTAGTAGTTAGGAATCTCTTATAAGGACAAGAGAAGAGAAGCAAAGAAATGAGAAGAGATCCTTATGTGATGGATGTGGATAGAGGAAGGAATTATCATGGTTGTGGAGGTTTTGGCCATCTTGTGTGAAATTGTAGAAGTTGGAAAATAATAGGCCAAGGGAAAAGAATAGAATATAGAAACAATTTGAATAATGAATAGAACAATTTAAATGGGGAGAAGAGATTAATAGTCCTTGATTAAGCTCTTGTAACTACAATAGGTTCATAATGCTCAGTATAGTAATGGATAATACTGTTACAAACTCAAGATCTTAGAGTTGATCAAGAGAAAGAACCTTGTATAGGGTTTACAAAAGAGAACTCAATAGAGAACTCTGTACAGGATAGTCTACCTTGTATACTAAATCCACATGGTCTGTGCTAGCTACTTCTAACCTATCCTAAACAGCCATATATTAGCCTTAAGGTCAATATGTATTGTACATACTGTATGATGTCATCCTTTTAAAATCTTCTACATCCTTCCATGTATCTTGTGACTTGTGACCATGTCATCTGATGTGACTGCATGATCTTTGTTATGAGATGCTTTAAACACTAACAATTTTTATTTTATTTTATTTTTTCTGATTTTATATTAATTTTGTTTTTCTTTTCTTTTCTTTTTCTTTTGGACAATGAAGAGGCACATGACACTGCAGTCACATGACAGGTCACATGATGTGACATCATAGGCCTAGAACATGATAGAAGAATCTGGAAGATGACATTAGGGCATATGTATACAACATGGTGGCTTTGAATAAGAAATGAGACAGACATGAGGTTGTAGCATGGACCATGTGTACTTTGTATATATAGGACTCTAATTTAGCAGATATAGAACTCTAATTTAGCAGAGACTCCTTGTTGAATTCTCTTGTAAACTTCCCACTTGATATCCAATTTAAGAGATTTACTGCTTGTGTAATCATTTGTCTTTGTGATAAGTGGTTGCCACAACAATCTTGTCACTCTAATCCTAACCCTAGGTTCTAAAAATAGAAAAATGGAAAATAAATCAAAAGTAAAATGAAAATAGAAAGAGAAATGAAAATAAATTAAGTCCACTGCTTTTATCTTTGACAAATATATCCTGCTACAACCTAGATAATAGAGACATATTGAGAGAAGTGACAGTGAAGATTGGCCTGAAAAGAGTCAACATACAAGAAGAAGAAATAGTGAAGATATTATTAGACAGTGGTGTAATAGGATTGATGATAAGTTTAGAGTTTGCAAAGAAACAGAGATTTAAGCTGAAGAAAATCAAAAGACCAATATATATAAGAAATGTGGATGGTTTCTTCAATAATGGGAGGCCTATTGAGTATACAGTAGAGATAAATGTTTATTATCAGGAACATAGGAAGAGAATGGAAATTGATGTCATTGGAAGACAAAATTAAAGTGTGATTTTGGAAATGTTATGGTTGGCATGCCATAACTCTGAGATTGATTGGAGAACAGAGGAAGTGAAAATAACAAGATGTCTAGAAGAGTGTGGGAAGCAGTGGAGACCAAAGCAGGAAAAACCAGAATGGTAGAAATAAATAAAAAAGAAAGGAAACAAGAAGAGAAGGAACAGAAGAAAAAAGAAGAAAATAAAAAGAAGAAAAGGCCAAAAAGAGAGAGAATGATGGAAGTAAAGAGAATAGCAGAGGAATGGAAGATTTGGGATAAGGAAGAAGAAGCAGCAAAATTGGAAGAAGCAAAGAAGTTGATACTAGAACATTTTTGTCAGTGGATTCATGTATTTGGAAAGAAACAGAGCAAAAGGATGCTGATGAAAAAAATATGAGACTATACAATTGAGACAAAGTAAGAGTTTGTACTGAGAAAGAGAAAGATGTATTCATTGTCAAGAGAGGAGCAGGAAGAGATATGCAAGTTCATATAAGAACAATTAAGGAAAGGATATATTAAACTCTTGAAGTCACCTCAAATGGTACCAGTGTTTTTTGTAGATGAAAAGAAGAGGATGGTTCATGATTATAAGTATCTTAATGAATGGACTATTAAAAATAATTATCCTTTGCCTCTTATCTCAGATATTATAGAAAATATAGGTACTAAGAAAGTATTTACAAAGTTGGACCTATGATGGGGTTATAATAATATATGAATAAAAGAAGGGGATAAGTGGAAGGTGGCATTCATGACTCTAGAAGAGTCATTTGAACTAATGGTAATGTTCTTTGAACTTACTAATTTTCCAGTGACATTCCAAATGATAATGAACAAGACCCTATGAGACTTGATTAACACTGGGAAAGTGGCAAGTTTCATTGACAATGTAATAGTAGGAATGGAGGAAAAAAAGAAATATGATGAGGTAGTTGAGGAAGTAGTAAGGAGGCTGGCAAAAAATAATTTGTATGCAAAACCAGAGAAGTATAAGTGGAAGATGAAAGGAATAGAATTCTTAGGAGTAGTAATTGGACCAGAGAGGATTAAGATAGGAAAAGAAAAGGTAAAGAGTGTATTAGATTAGCCAACTCCAAAAGAAGTATAGAAGTTTTTGGGACTGGCAAACTACTATCAATAGTTTATTAAAGATTTCACAATAATAACTAGATCTTTACATAACTTGGTGAAGAAAGATCAGGAGTGGGATTGGACAGTGAAGCAGAAGAAGGCATTTTAGGAGTTGAAGGAGAAGTTAATAAAAGAACCAGTGTTAGCAATACCAGACTTAGATAAATAAAGATGAGAATAGAAGGAGATATATTGAATTATGCAATAAGGGATTTTATCTATGGAATGTAAAGATGGAAAATAAAGACCAGTGGCATTTCTTTTGAAATCTCTAAATAAGACAGAAAGGAATTACAAGATTCATGATAAGGAGATATTAGTAGTTATAAGAGGCTTAGAAAACAAGAGGTATTTGCTAGAAGATACTAAGTTCAAATTCAAGGTCTGGATAAACCATAAGAATTTAGAATACTTTATGAAGATACAAAAGTTGAAGTGAAAACAAGCTTAATGAGTATTATATTTGTCAAGATTTGATTTTACTCTGAAGCATGTACTAGGTATAAAACTAGAAAAGGTAGATAGACTTAGTAGAAAACTGGACTAGAAAGTAGGAACAGAGAATGATAATAATGATCAAATATTAATAAAGAAACAATGGATTCATAGTCTAGTAGAAGTAGTAATAGAAGGACCTAAAGTAGATATAGTAGAAAAAATAAAAAAGGCCAGAGATAAAGATAAAGAGGTAGTTAGAGTAGTAGAGGAAATAAAGAAAGCAGGAGTAAAAGAGATAAGAGAAGAGAAATGGCAGATAGAAGAAATTTTGATGTTAAAAGAGAGAAAAGTTTATATACCAAAGAATAAGACATTAAGAGTGGAAATAATCCAATTACACTATAATGTATCAGTAACAAAACATAGAGGAAGATAGAAGATGATGGAGTTGGTAACAAGGAATTATTGGTGGCCAGGAGTAACAAGAGATGTAGGGAGATATATGGATGGGTATGATATGTATTAGAGGATAAAGAATAGAATAGAGGTGCCAGCAAGAAATTTGAAGTTGAGTGAGATACCAGATAAACTATGAATACATCTGATGGTTGACTTTACTACAAAGTTGCCATTGGTAGCTAGGAAGGATGTGATCCTAGTAGTCTGTGATAGGTTGTCTAAAATAACACATTTTGTGACAACAACAGAAGAGATATCAGTAGAAGGGTGGGCATGGCTATTTAGAGATAATGTGTGGAAATTGTATGGGCTACCAGAGAGTGTAGTGTCAGATAGGAAGCTGTAGTTTGCAGCAGAGTTAACAAAGGAGTTAAATTGAATGTTGGGGATTGAGATGAGATTTCTGACAGCATTTTATCTACAAACAGATAGTCAGATGAAATGCATGAATTAGAAGTTAGAATAGTATCTTTGATTCTTTATGGACTATAGACAAAAGGATTGGCCAGAATGGCTAGCTTTGGCAGAATTTATAGTCAATAACAAAGTATATTCAGCAACAAAAGTATCTCTATTTATGGCAAATTATGGTAGAGAGTTGAGAATAGGAGCAAATATAAGAAAAGAAGAAAAAATAGAAAAAGCAACATAGTTTGCAGAAAGGATGAAAAAAAGTACAAGAGAAAGCTTGTTGTGGCAACCACTAGTCACAAAGACCAATAGCATCACAAGCAATAAATCTCTTAAAGATGGATATCTAGTGGGAAATTTACAAGAGAACTCGACAAGGAGCCTCTTCTTAATTAGAGCCCTATTTATACAAATGTCTCATGGTCTGTCCTACTAATAATTAGACCTGCCCTATTGTCCATGCTTCAACCTCATGTATGCCTCACTTCTTACTCAAGGCCACCATGTATACTCCATGTGTTCTGAGGTCATCTTTTAGATTCTTCCACCATGTTCTAGGCCTATGATGTCACATCATGTGACCTGTCATGTGACCTCCTTGTCATGTGCCTCTTCATTGTCCTTCAAAAGAAAATAAAATAAAAGAAATGAAAAGTAAAATCAGAAAAATAAAATAAAATAAAATAAAAATAGTTAGTGTTCAAATGTCTCATAACAAAGCTGGAGTGACATCAAGAAAAGCAGAAGAGAAGATAAAGTGATAGGTAGACAGAAGAAGAAAATAAGTTGAAGAATAAAAGAAGGGAAATAGAGTAATATTAAGTATGAAGGACTTGATGTTCAAGAAAAGACCAGCAAAGAAATTGGTAGATTGATATGTTGGACCATAATTTATCAAAGAAAAAGTATTTATGAATGTGGTCAAGTTATATTTGTCTACTTCAATGAGAATTCACCCAGTTATGAATGTCAGTTAGATAGTACAGTACAAAAAGCAAGTAGAAAAACAAAAGGTAAAAGAGGTAAAACCAAGACAAGTTGAAAGAGTTAAGGAGTAGAAGGTAAAAAAAATATTAAATAAAAGAAAAATAAAGAGAGTAACAAAGTATTTAGTGCAATGGAAGAGGTTTATGGTAGAGTATGATAATTGGGAAAAAAAGGAAGACTTAGAGAATGCAAAAAAAGTAGTAGCAGAGTTTGAGAGGAGGTTGAATGGAGAAGTCAGAAGACAGGAGAAGTTAGATATAATGGAAGAGAGGGACTTTAGAAGAGGAAAGTTATCAGAAAAGTATATGGCAAAGATGTTGTATGAATGGAATGATAGCAAGTTTAAAGATGAGTACTTAAAGAAGTTGGAGAGAAACTGGCAAAAATGGATGTTAGTTTCTCTAGGGGAGAAACCTTAAAGGAGGGGAATAATATTAGAACTGTGAAAGTTAAACTCAGTTTATTTTCTTTCTCATTTTTATTTTATTTTATATTTATTTCTTACTTAGAAACTTAGGATTAGGATTAGCATGATATCACAGGTCACTGTCACAGCTGTCACATGATCATATAACATAGAAAAGGTCATAGAATGTTCTGGAACAAATAATGTTATATAGCAAGATAACCATATGTTAGTCTTATAGAAAGCATATATGTTACAAACTCAAGATCTTAGAGTGGATCAAGAATAAAAATCTTGTATTGGGTTAACATAAGAAAACTCAATAAAGAACTCTGTACAGAATTGTCCACCTTATATACCTACAACTACTGGTCTGTGCTCTTACTACTTTAGAATAGGCCCTAAATAACTATACATCTGTCTTAAGATTGATATTGTTATGATTGATACCTCCTGGATACAGCATGGACTTGGGTCAAGGGTATGACAATGACGATCAGCTGTGCCGGAGTAGTCTCAGTCAGCGCCTCATGTGGTAGGCACTGCAACCTAGCCTAGTCCTTACTTTCTCCATCTTGTTTCCTCATGTATGATGCCTCATGGTTGCTACGTGGACATTCTCTAAAGTAGTATATATAGCGTAGATATATTCCTGTATCCTTACGCTTTACCACTTATACACATTCCCTTAAACTCCTCTCAAGTCTTTGCCTTAGTTGCAACCTGAGCTCCAGCTTAAGGTCGTTACATTTGGTAAAGTGTCGACAAGCTCACCTTGCAAGAGAGGTGCAGTAGGACGAACCTACGGACGAAACGAGACAGTGTTATCTGTTGAAGAACGAAACACGTGTAGTATAAACTACGGGAAGACAAGATGGGTTCAAGAAGAGCCAATGATATAGAGGTATTGTCGGAACAACTGGGATCTTTACAGATCAACGAAGAAACCTCAACGGAAGAATACGAACAAGCAGACACCGAGATGTCAGTAGCACCAGCAACAGCAGCTGCAGCAGTCAGTGAGAACGCACAGGCAGGAATGCCTAAGAGTATGGTACCGGACCCAGGATGGTTCGATGGAGACCGGTCAAAGTTTGAAGACTGGTGGAGAGGAATCAGATTGTTCCTCAAGAGCAACAGAGTCACTGGAATGGACGATAGGATCACAGCGATCCTAGCTCGCCTCAGAGGAGGTGTAGCGGGAATTTATACACAGAAGAAACTCAATGAGTTTGATGAAGACAACGATACCCAGGACTGGGACAAATTCGTAAAAGAATTCAAGACGACATTCAGCGACAAGTCTAAGGCAGCAGATGCCGAGTGGAAGATCAAGACTTTCAAGCAAGGAAAACGAAACACGGCAGACTTCATGATCGAATTCGAAGCACTAGCCACAAAGGCCGATACAGATGAGCTGCATGCCATCTTTTTATTGAAGAAGAACGTACGACAGGATATAATCAAAACAATATTGGGTTATCCACCCATAGCAATGCCGGAGACACTCAAGGAGTGGAAAGTGGCGATCACATCAGTAGGACAAGGGTATGAGTCCACAGAAGGAAGGCACGATTACAAGACGGGAACGGGAACCACATATGGTGGTAGAGGACAACCAATGGACATTGGGAAGTCCAACGACAACTTCAAAGATGGGAAGCCTAAGTGCTTCAACTGCAACAAGTACGGACATATGGCAAAAGAGTGCCGATCGGAGAAGAAAGAATGGGAAATGAGAACGTGCTTTAAATGCAACAAGAAAGGGCATATTGTCAAAGACTGCAAAGGGAAGCAGATAATGAAGAAGAGGAAGGTTCAGGAAGAACCAGATGATGAAGATAGCAAGGAAGAAGAGAAGGGTTTTGGCGAAGATCTCAAGTAGGCACAGTACAAGAGATCTCCCATGTAAATTCCCAAAACAAATATATTATTCCGAATCGCAGAGCTAGCGAAGGAAAGAGGGAATTGAACGTGCAAACACAAATCAAAACGAAGAACGGAAAAAATCTGAAGGTCAAGGCACTAGTGGATTCCAGATGCACTCATACAGGAATCGACGAACAATTAGTCAAGGACAAGAGAATTCAGACCAAGAAGATCGACTTCTCTTTTGAAGTATTCAATGCAGATGGAACAAAGAATGGAGAAGTGACCAAGGTGGCGCCTCTAGAAGTTGAAATCAACGGCCACAAGGAAACTCTGGAAGCAGCAGTAACGGATCTCAATGGAACTGACATGTTCTTAGGGCACGACTGGTTGGTCAAACACAATCCAGAAGTCAATTGGAAAACGGCACCATCAAGTTTACAAGATGTCCAGGCAACTGTACCATGACACACAAGGACATACGATTCAACACCAGAAGGACAAAGGAAACGGATAAAACAGAACAGGACAATGGCGAAATAGGCAAGGAACCTGACAAAACAAATCTAGAAGATCTACCAGAGTATATTCGACCTTTCACCCATTTGTTCAACAAAAAGAAATTCGAAAAACTACCAGAGCGTAGAGAATGGGATCATGAAATCAACCTAATGGAAGAAGCTCCAAAGGAATTGAATGCAAAAGCCTATGCCATGACTATTAAGGAAGAAGAAGCTCTAAATCAATGGCTCGATGAACAGCTCAAGGCGGGACTCATTGTGGAATCCAAATCACGATATGCAGCACCTTGTTTCTACATCCCAAAGAAGGATGGTTCATTACAATTAGTTTAAGATTATCGGAAGCTAAACCAGGTCACTATAAAAGACAAGATGCCACTACCGTTAATTGGAGAAGTCATCGACAAACTCAAGGAGGCCAAATATTTCAACAAGTTGGATTTGATCTGGGGATACAACAATGTACAGATCAAAGAAGGCGACGAATGGAAGGCAGCTTTCCTCACGAACAAAGGACTATTCGAACCTCAAGTGATGTATTTTGGATTATGCAATTCACCGGGAACATTCCAAAGAATGATGAATAGCATTTTCCGAGAACTACTTCACGAAGGAGTGCTGGCAAACTACATGGACGACTTGGTGATTCCAGCAAGGACAATGGAAGAGTTGGAAGAAAGAACAATTCGATTCCTGAAAATAGCTGAAAAGCACAACTTGTGCTTTAAACGATCGAAATGTGACTTCAACATGGAAGAGATTCCTATACTAGGAGTGGTAGTTGGGAAAGGACAGGTCAAAATGGAACAAGAGAAAATAAAGGCAGTAAAGGAATGGAAAACACTGACGAAGATCAAAGACGTCGAAAGTTTCCTCGGATTTGCCAACTTTTATCGACGGTTCATTCACAACTTCAGTCATACTGCAAGACCCTTAAACGAATTGAAAGGAAAAAAGGAATGGAAATGGGAAAAGGAACACCAAGAAGCATTCGAGGAACTCAAGGGGAAGATTACAAGTCAACCGGTATTGGCTTTACCCAAAAGAGAGGGAAAATTCAGGGTGGAAACGGACGCATCAGGACATGCCATTGGAGGAGTACTTTCCCAAGAGCAAGAAGGGAAATGGAAACCCATCGCATTTTTATCAAGAACAATGCAACCAGCGGAACGAAATTACGAAATTTACGACAAGGAACTATTGGCAATTGTGGAAGCCTTGGCTAAATGGAGACAATATCTGTTGGACGCAGCAGAAACATTCAAAATCTGGACAGACCACAAAAACTTGAAGTACTTTAGGGAACCCCACAAGCTAAATGGACGGCAAGCCAGATGGTACTTAAAGTTACAAGACTACAACTTTATTTTACGACATATTCCGGGAAAGACGAATACAAAAGCAGATATTCTATTAAGGAAAGATCATGTCAACACAAAAGAGGATAACAAAGACATTCAACTGCTAAAAGACGAAATGTGGTCAAGAAAAACTGTGGGCAAGATCCGGATATTCGACAACAAGAAGATAGTGGAAGAAAACGATATAATCAAAAAGATTAAGAAGAATAACACCAGGGAGAAGGAAGTTATTCAAGCAATAAAAAGGGAAGATGGAATAGCATGGGAAGAAGACGATGTGGTTTACATAGAGGGAAGGATATACGTCCCAAACAACAAAGATCTCAAGGAAGAAATTCTGAGAGAACATCATGATCCAGCAGACGTTGGACATCCAGGACAACATAGGATACAAGAGCTGATCAAGAGAACATACTGGTGGCTGGGACTTAAAGAAGATATCAAGAAATACGTCCAAGGATGTGCTAAATGTCAACAAAACAAAGTCCAACATCAAAGAAAAGCAGGAGAGCTACATCCATTAGAAATTCCAGAGGGACCATGGCAAGACATCAGCATCGACATGATAGGACCACTACCCAGATCAAATGGAATGGATGCCATAGTGGTAATTGTGGATCGATTCACAAAGATGATTAGGCTCAAAGCAACAATGACAAATATTTCATCAGAAGAAATTGCCAAGATCTACAGGGATGACATATGGAAAATTCATGGAATACCCAAGACAATCCTTAGTGACCATGGCCCACAATTTGCGTCGAAATTCATGGAAGACCTTACAAGAATATTGGGAACCAAGAGAAAACTGTCTACAGCATATCATCCTCAAACTGACGGGCAGACAGAAAGAGTCAACCAAGAAATAGGAACGTTCTTACGGCACTACATCAATTATCAACAGGATGACTGGACAGAATGGTTGGCCGCGGCAGAATTTGCTTACAATGACAAGAAACATGCGGCAACAGGGAAAACACCATTTGAACTAAATTTTGGAAGACACCCCTGGAAAGGAGACCTCATGATACAAACAGAGCTGCCACGAGTAGAAGAATTCGCAAAGAAGCTACAGGAAAGTTGGAAACAGGCAGCACAAGCAATGGAAGAAGCTCAGAAGAACATGAAACGACAGTTCGACAAAAAGAGAAGGAATCCTCAAGGCTTGAAGGTT
>JAJOHK020000751.1:0-20294 GCA_022457215.2 Leucocoprinus gongylophorus
CTTTCATGATGAAGTTACTCCTGTCAGTATCTCAATACTGAAACCTCCACTCAGGGTAATAGAGATATTACTACTGAAATCCTGAGCATCTCCTATACTTTCTGTTTGTATATAAGACTAGTAGTTACACTGTAATTCACTAGTCTAATAATCGACAAAGATAAACTCTTATTGAACTTGATCTCTGGTGTTCAACAGTGATACACCAATCAGTACTCACTCCCATTTTGGACTCCTTCCCATTATCTGAAGTTGCGACCACACAGCAGACAGATAGCACAGCACATAAGCTGAAGCCAAGGTCATTCCACAAGTCCACTCATCTCCAAATCTATTCCATGGACTTCTATCCCAGTATGAACCACACCTGATAGTCCATCATTTTAAACCTGACATTGAGATCATAACACCATCCTTATTTCCTACAAAGAACACTAGTGCTGTTTGAGGTGGCTTTGAGGGTCTAATATACCCCTTCCTCAATTGTTCAGATATGAACTTGCACACTTCTTCCCTTTCTTCTCTCAACAACAGATACATCTTTCCTTTCTTCAGTATAAATTGTTCCTTTACATCTATTGCATGGTTCCAAAGCTTCCTTGTGGACATCTGTTCACTGAATTTCTTGCCAAAGACCTGAATCTACTTATGGAATTTCTCTAGTACTAACTTCTTGGCCTTTGCTTTCAACTTTGCTGCTTCTTCTTCTTCTTCCTAAATCTTCTATTCCTTTGCTACTTTCCTTACTTCCATCTTCCTTTCTTTCTTTGGTTTTTTCTTTTCTTTTATTTTATTTTATTTTCTTTCTCTTCTTGTTTCTTCCTTGCTTCCTTTCTCTTTTCTTCTTTCTTTTGTTTTTACCATTCTAATTTTCCTTGTTTTGGTCTCTACTGCTTCTCACACTCTTCTGGACATCTTGTCATCTTTACTTCTCCTGTTCTCTAGTCAATCTCAGGATTGTGACAAGCAAGCCATAGCATTTCCAAAATTACATTCCACTTCTATCCTCCTATCACATTTATCTCCATCCTTTCTCTATGTCCTTGATAATAAATATTTACTTCCACAGTATTTTCTATCAGCCCCTCCTTATTCAGTGTTCCATCCACATTCCTCATATATATTAGTCTTTCTATCTTCTTCAGCTTAAGCTCCTACTTCCTTGCAAACTCCAAATTCATTACCAATCCCATAGTGCCACTATCTAACAATGCCTCCACTATTACTCCTTCCTGCATATCAATTCTTTCCAAGCCAATCTTCACCATTACTTCTCTTAGCATGTCTCCATTGTCAAGGCTGTAGTAAAATATATTATCTATTGCTCTTGCAAACATTGCAAACCTATTGTTACTGAAATCTAATTGAAGACTATTAGATCCCCTTCCCCATTTAAACTATCCTGTCTATTTCCTTCTTCAATCACCCTCCTTTGTCCATTGACTAGAGCATGCCATTATCATGTTTGTTCTCTCCACTCCCTCCATTGGAGTAGGTCCTACTGAAGCCCATTGTCTTAGAGCCTTCTGTCTCCTTGGCCATACCTAGGGCTGTGGCATTTGTTACTTGGATACCCCTTATTGTCTTGGAGTCTGTGACCTCTGTTCCTCTTGCCCCCTCAACCTCTCCTCTTCTCTCCTACTCTCCTTCCAGTTTCTGTCTAAAGCAATCATCCAATCATACTATTGTTCAATTGAACTGGGCAGTTGTTCTGCCTCAATAAGTCTTCTTTGTAATACACCATTTATTTCTTATTTGAACTCTTTCACCAAGATTCTTCCTTCATAACTGCTTCCTCTTGCTACTTTTCTGAACTTCTGCACATACTTCTCCATAGTCTTTCCTTCTTGCTCTATCCTTTTTAGTTCCATCATCTTTACTGACTCCTCTTCTCCTCCTCCAAACTCTTTTTTCAGTTCTAACAAAAATTCCCCTGCTGACCCAAATTCCACTTCTCCTGCCTCCAAATCTTTTAATACATTTTCCTTCCATACATCTGCTAATCCTTCCTATACATATGACAGAATTCATTGAATCTATTCCTCCATAGTGGCTCCTCTCATCCTTATCCTCAAGTATAGTCTGCATGCTATAATGAACCCTCCCACTCTTCCTGCTTCTCCATTAAAAACTGGTAGCTTGGCTACCTCTATGTTGGATCCTGTGTTAAACCCTTTTACTACTGCTGCTCTTGCAATTAGGACCTGTATTTGTGCCTGCATTACCACCAGCTGCTTCTATTGCTGTCTAATAATCACATGTAAATCATGCTGACTCATAGTATTGTAAAAAGGGGGAGAGTCAATTGGTGATGCTGATAGTGGTAATGGTGTTAGTGGTAAAGATGTATAAAGAGGAAGAGCAGAACTGGTGCTGGTTTTGCTTTCTGATTCATATTCTGAGGATGAAATCTCTGTATGTGGTAGCAAGCCCTCTTTCTGTCCTACCTTCACATTCTACTGACTACTTTTTTTACTGACTACTAAAGCTAAATAATTTTGGTTTAAGAAAACTGTTCTACTCCAAACAGTATCTTAAGGATGACTGCTATTCCTCTGCATAGACAAATCACAAGTGGATTTATAACACAAGATTGATATAAGAAGAAGTAATTATCATGTCCACATAAGATAATATGTCTGAAATACACCAGTGGGCTTTGGTACACACAAATAGCCAAGCTTTGCCTACTTAGCTAGTATACCCCTTAAATCTAGGGTCTGGCTATATCTTCTTGGTGAAAAGATGGTGCTGCCCTTTAGTTGAGAATGGTAAGAGAATAAGTAAGAGAGAGTCCTGTGTTGGACAGTCTCAAGAAAGGGAATCAAGTTCTAATGTTATGATTCAAAGACCTTAGAGTAGATCAATAAATATATACTAAACTATTATGGTCCATGCTACTACTTTTCTAACCTACCCTAAATGACCATATATTCACCTTAAGATCAATATGTGTGTTGCATATGTTGTATGATGTCATTCTTCCAGAACTTTCTATGTCTTTCTCTGTGACTATTTCTGTGACCATGTCATCTGATGTGACTGATGTGTGACAGTATGATCATGACATTACTCTAACTCTAACTCTAGATCCAAATAAAGAAAAAGAAAAAGCAAAAGGAAAGAGAAAAGGAAATTAACTAAAAAAGCTAGTGTTTAGGCTTTGTATATCTGACAATTTTCTTGTTATAGATTTCATAGTTTTTTTCTGTCTTGTTAAGAGATTTTGACAAGTATGCTACTAGTAACAGAAATTAAGCAGAAAAAAGGTATTTACTAGAATACAACAAGAAATATATAATACTAGCTTTTAATTATGTGCTAAAGAATTCAAAGGGGATGATATCAGTATCAAAAACTTATAGAAGAGATAGAAATAAGAATGTAATAAAAGATTAGAATATATAAAACCTGTAAATGTTACATACTATTCATTATCTACACTCTTTCCATTCTCTTCCAGTATGGATCACACTCTATTCCAATTACTTATAAACCCAAGGACTAAACTCTTCATTCCTCATCAATCTTATGGAGTTCTAAATGACAACCCAAAGTATATACAGTAGTAGTATTAAAAATACTTGTATTTAAGAACAATAGCCATTATATATAGTTCTCTAGTCTGATAATCAACTTATATTGTACCATACTTGCTCTAAGTACATCTGAGTTCCCTCTTCCAAAATATGACCATGTAATGAATTAAGCTAGATGCAACATTTTCTATTAAAGCTAAAGTTGCCTTATCTATGTAGTATTACTTCCAATTCTCTTCTGATCCCATTTTCCAATTTGATATGTCATTCATTCTGTCTTTCATACTACTTCCAGATAATCCTGGCAAGTGTGAATTGTCCTTAACACTACAAGGGCACTTGTGAACATAAAAAGATATTATTAAAAAGAAATGTCAATAAAAATAGACAAAGAATATCTACTCACAAATGTGTTCTCTTGCTAACACACTTCTAAACAGTGAACCTTATACTATGTAACAAGCTCTTTTAGAGAATTTAGTGAACAAATTGCATAACTCCTTGAGAGTCTACAACAATACTATCCATCATAGATGATATACTCCAAAGAGACTCCTCAAGTTTAATCTTATGACTAATGATACCAACTGATACTCACCTCACCTTGCCTATCTTTCCCAGACTGCTAAAACTCTCCAAAACTTGTCTGAAAGTAATAGCTTAGTATATATATGATATATACTTGAGAAATAGCAATTAAACTGCTTGTGAGTAGGAGTTATTGGATAAGAGTTCTTTATTTATCTTCTCTCTACTCATTGCTTATATATTAGTCTAAAAATACAAAGAATGGAAGCTGAGCAAATAATCAAAACAAGTCTAAGGTCTCAAAAGAATATATCTCTTTTGATTCACAGTCCAATACCAGCCTAATAACTTTTTCCTGCTTGTTAGTGATGGCTTCTTTTCTTTTATAGATTTTCTACTAGCTATTCCTATTCACAAGTCCTTTTCTAGCTTGTCCTGCTTCTAATAACTTGTATTCATGCCTTGACTTATATTCTAGCCATTTGTGCAGGTCTCAATAGTGCTTACAAGCATCTTTTTCTTGTAGTTAGTTCTTTATAAGCCCTATAATATTTTCTATTCTCAAATATCCCATATATGAGATCTAGTTTGTCTAATAGCTACTACACCATCTCTTATGTAGATAATGATTTGAAAGAGCCCAAGACATTATCTAAGAGTACATGATCTTCTCATTAATATCTTAAAGAAAGCCTTAAATACTCAAAAACCTGTAAGAGTGTGTTCTTTTGTGGAAAAGTGTTTTCTAGCATAACACCAGTTTCCATTATATATATTTACACTCCATCAATAATACCCCTTCTATTACATAGTCTGACACATTGGCTTCCATTCTCATTTTTTGTCTAAATTTAGTATAGTTAGCATTGGTTCTTTTATAAACCTTTCCTTCAATTCTCTAATTATCTTCTCTTGTCTCTCTGTCCAATCCTACTTCTGATCTTTTTTTATCAGATTATATAATGGCCTAGCTATAAATACAAAGTCTTTAACAAACTACTGGTAGTAATTGGTAAGTCCCAAAAACTTCTAAACATTCTTGATCTTATTGGAAGTTGGCTAGTCTAATACCACCTTCATCTTTTCCTCCTCCATTTTTATTCCTTCTAGCCCAATCACTACTTCTAAGAATAGATGTTCAAGGAAGAAAAGAAACACATAGCAGACTTTATGATAGAGTTCAAAGTGTTGGCCATGAAGGCTGACACAAATGAGTTACACACTATTTTCTTGTTAAAGAAAAATGTGCAAATGGACATTATCAAGACAATATTAGGATATCCACCAGTAGTAGCATCTAAGATTGAAAGAATGAAAAGTAGTGATCACATCAGTCAGACAAGAATATAAGTCTATAGAAGGATAACAAGACTATAGAACAGTATCAAAAACAATATATAGAGGATAAGACATACCTATGGATATAGGAAAAAGCTAACAACAATTTCAACAAGGATGGAAAGCCTAAGTGCTTTAATTGCAATGTATATAGACACATGGCAAAAGACTATAAGAAACCAGAGATAGAACAAGACACTAGGAAGTGTTACAAATGTAAAAGGATAGGATACATTGCCAAGAACTATCAATCAGGACAGAAGATAAAGAATAGAAGTATACAAAAAGAAACAAATACAAAAGATAGAAATAAAGGACAGAGTTTTGAAAATAGTCCCAAGTAGACACAATACAAAGAATCTCTGTAATTAAAGCCTAGAATCAATATGTTATTTCCCACCAACAGAACAACAAAGAGAGAGAGCTAAATATATAAGTAAAAATCAAGAAGAAAAACAGAAAAGAGCTATGACTTCAAACACTGGTAAATTCTGGATGCACTCACATGGGAATTAATAAGCAACTAGTTAAGGAAGAAAGAATCAAGACAAAACTGGCAGATATCTCATTTGAAGTATTCAATGCAGATAGTACTAAGAATAGAGGAGTAATAAGATTTGCACCACTGAAGATGGAAATTAATAAACACAGAGAACAAATTGATATGGCAGTAACAGATTTAAACAGTATAGACATGTTTTTAGAACATGACTGGTTAGTCAAACACAATTCAGAAGTGAACTGGAAAAAAGACATAATATGATTTACAAGATGTTCAAGATCATATAGGACAAGTCATCAGAAGATTATGTTCAAGACAAGAAGGGCACAGACAATAGATATACAAGATAAAAAACAACAGGAAATTGGAAAGGAACTAGACCCAACAAACCTAGAAGATCTTCTAGAATATATTCAACTTTTTATATATCTGTTTAACAAGAAAAAATTTGAAAAGTTACTAGAATGACAAGAATGGGACCACAAAATCAATCTTACAAAAGAAGTACCAAAAGAACTCAATGCTAAGACCTATGCAATAACAATTAAAAAAGACAAAGCATTGAATCAATGGTTAGATAAATAACTCAAGGCAGGATTAATCATAGAATCAAGTTCAAAATATGCAGTACCATATTTCTACATTCCGAAAAAAGATGGGTCACTATGATTGGTATAAGATTACTGAAAATTGAACCAGTATACAATCAAGGATAAAACACTACTATCTCTAATTGAAGAAGTTATAGACAAATTAAAGAAGGCAAAATATTTCAACAAACTGGATCTTATCTGGGGATGCAATAATATATAAATCAAAGAAGGAGATGAATTGAAAGCTGCCTTTTTGACCAATAAAGATTTATTCGAACCTAAAGTAATATACTTTAGACTGTGTAATTCACTAGGAACATTCCAAAGGATAATGAACAGCATATTCTGAGAACTACTATATGAAGGAGTGCTAGCAAACTACATGGACAATTTCATAATTCCAGTTAAGATAAAGAAAGAATTGGAAGAAAGAGCAATTTGATTTTTAAAACTAGCAGAAAAGCACAATATATGCTTCAAATAATTGAAATGTGTACTCATGCTACTAAGAAGAGAAGGAAAATTCCAAGTGGAAATGAACACTTTAGGACATGCCATAGGAGGAGTTTTATCTCAAGAACAAGAAGGAAAGTAGAAAGCTATTGTATTTTTGTCAAGAACAATACAACTAGCAGAACAAAATTACAAGATCTATGACAAAGAACTACTTGCTATAGTAGAAGCTCTGATGAAGTGGAGATAATATTTGTTAGACACTACAGAGAAATTTGAGGTTTGGACAGACCATGAAAATCTCAAGTATTTCAGAGAGCTACATAAACTCAATGGAAGACAAGCAAGATAGTATTTGAAACTACAGAACTATAATTTCACATTACACCACATTCCAGGAAAAACAAATACAAAGACAGATATACTATCAAAAAAAGATCAAGTTGATATGAAGAAAGACAATAAAGATGTTTTAATACTCAAAGATAAGATATGGACAAGATGACAGACTATGGCAGAAGTAATATTGATACAGAAGTATCAAATGGTCAAAGAATCCACATTATTGGAAAAAATATAAAGAAACAACACAAAAGAACAGAAAGTGATAAAAGAACTTGACAAGAAAGATAGTCATTTGTGGGAAGGGGATGGAATTGTTTACATCAAAGAAAGAATATATGTTCCAAACAATAGAAAAATGCAAGAGCAGATTTTACCAGAAAATCACGATACTGTGGATGTCAGACATTCAGAACAATAAAAGATGCTTGAGTTAATCAAAAGGGACTATTGGTGGCCAGAAATCAAGAGAAATATCAAGAAATATGTCCAAAGATGCACAAAATGCTAGCAAAATAAAGTACAACATATGAAAAATGCTGGAGAACTTTACCTATTAGAAATGCTAGAAGAACCATGGCAGAAGATTAGCATTG
Source organism: Leucocoprinus gongylophorus (assembly GCA_022457215.2). NCBI lineage: Eukaryota > Fungi > Basidiomycota > Agaricomycetes > Agaricales > Agaricaceae > Leucocoprinus > Leucocoprinus gongylophorus. The sequence continues at coordinate 7,892 of JAJOHK020000751.1, forward strand.
ATATCATTAGACCACTTTCAAGATCAAATAGAGAAGATACTATTATAGTTATAATAGACCAATTTACAAAGATAATTTGACTTAAGGCAACAACAACAAGTGTTTTACAAAAATAAATTGCTAAAATATATTAAGATGAAATCTGGAAAATACATGGAGTATCATGAAAAATTCATAGTGACAGAGAACCTCAATTTACTTCAAGATTTATAGAGAATTTATCAAAGACATTGGGAACTAAAAGAACATCATCAATAGTATATCATCTCCAAACAGATGGTCAAATGGAATGAATAAATCAAGAAGTGGAGGCATTTCTAAGACATTATGTCAATTACCAACAGGATGACTAGACAGAATGGCTAGCAGCTATGGAATTCCAATATAATGACAAGAGACACATAGCCACAGGAAGAACCTTATTCAAACTCAATTTTGGGAGACATCCATAGAAGGGAAACTTGATGGTACAAATAGAAATACCAAAGCTAGAAGATTTCCTCATTATATTACAAAGAAGTTGAAAGAGAGTAATAAAATCAATGGAAGTAGTAAAAGAAGTAATGAAACAGTAATTCAACAAGAAAAGAAGGAACCCACAAGGACTAAATGAAGGGGAAAATGTGTGGATGGAAGCTAAGAATATCTATTCAAACAGACCCTTGAAGAAGCTTAACTAAAAAAGATATAGACCCTCTAGAATTCTAAAGGATATTGGTCAAGAAGCATTTTAGCTAGAACTTTTAGAAGGATGGATGATTCACAATGTGTTTAATGAAGACCTGTTAACATGATGTAAAGTACTACAATTCAAGGGTTAACACATGGAACCAGCACTACTACCAGACATTATCAATGAGGAAGAAGAATATGAAGTTGAAGAAATTAGGAAGCATCAAAAATAAGGATGTGGCACACAATTCTTAGTGGATTGGAAGGGATATGGGAATGAACATGATCAATGGATAGCAGAAACAGGGTTGCCTCATATAAAAGAGGCAATTAAAGAGTATTGTTATGACTCAAAGGTCTTAAAGCTAGTCAATAAGAGAAACCTTATATAGGATTTACACAAGAGAACTCAATAGAGAACTCTGTACAGGATTGTTTACCTTATATACCCAGACTGATAGTCTATGCTACTACTGTGATTAGCCTACCCTAAATGACCATATGTTATATATGTTATATGATGTTATTTCTTCTAGAACTTTCTATCTTCTTCTATTGTAATCTCATGATTATGTGACAGTGACAGTGTTATGTGACATGTTTGTAAAAGCTATGACCATGATGTCATGTTAAACCCTAAATAAAAGAGAAATAAAAATGAAAAGAAAATAGAAAAATAAAAATAAAATATAGTTCAATGTTTATAACCCTGACAAGTATTTGTCAAGTTCACAAATGGTAGACTTAGTTTTCCTCTATTTATTTTATTTTTCATTTTCATTTTGTTTTATTTTCTTATTTTTCTATTTTTAGAACATAGGGTTAGGGTTGAGTCATGAGGCACAGAGAATAAAGTAGAAAGATCTAGAACAAGTGACATTATACAATATGGATACCACATGTTGACCTCATGTACTATATATGGTCGTTTAGGGTAGGGTGCACAGTAGTTAGTACAGACCATCAGTAGTAGTATATAAGGTAGACTAGTTTGTAAAGGATCTCTATTGAGTTCTTTTGTGTTACTCAATGCAAGAGTTATTCTTCTGTCCAACCCTAAGGACTTTAGATCATAACAGTATTGGTCAAGGATTTTGGGACAAAACCTATAAAAGAGAGGGGTGAAATTCCAATTCAACATCCCAATTTGACATTTTAGAGTTACTCAACCAACAAGAAATCTTTTTAGTAGTCCAACAATTTACTACTACTCCTACTTTCCCCAACCCATATATTACTTGTACTCTCAATAATATGGAATTGGTCAAGATGATAAACAACAAAAGAAAGGATTGGATAAAAAAGTATCATAAAATTATATGAGAAATAGAAAGGATGGTTGATATACAATTGCAACTCCAGAACATCATCAAGTTGGCAGAAGAAGTCAATACTCAAATAGCAAAAATTGAGACAACAATATTACAAGCTAGTCACAACACAAACAGTAGGTGATATTTTCAGTATCTCTGAGGATTTATGAAACATCATTCAAAGTGATATGAAGAACCCAGTGTATTACATTCAGAAATTGTTGGTCAGTGAACTGGACAGTTGTAAAGGAAAATAAAATGAATACACTAAAGAACAAATCAAAGAAATTCAAGATATGTACAAGCAAGATAATCAGAAACCAAGAGAACTAATGATGAATGACAAGAAACAAACACAAGAAGAAGAGATCTTTCTCTACAAACCATATGATATCATATCACCTAAACTCAAAACTCCAGAACCAATGTCTATTTAAGATGAAATAGATAACTTGGAGAAATATATAAAGTACATGCAGTTATCTGTGAAAACAATGCTATTCTATCCACCACCACATTACAAATATTTACAACCTCAAGAAGAACAAGACAAACAATATTGGAACAAAATAGCCATCATATTCTTAGAAAAGAAACACAATGCTGATACAACAAGAAAAGAACTTTCAATTGAAATGTATACAGGAGGTCTATTACATGAACTGTATTTCATTGCATTGACATTACAAGGTCAAATCATTATTGGACCTACCAAGAAAATGGTTGCATCATATGTGGTTGGAGATCTAATGTTGTTGGATTAGTTCATGGGAATATGAACAATAAAAAAGGAATATTGTTACAATTGCTCCCTCATATTCACCATATAACTACAGCATGAACTACAGGATTAAGAGTTGTTTCTTTATGACACAATAATCAGCTGTGCTATAGTTGTCTCAGTCAGCATCTCATGTAGTAGGTGTTGTTTTCTTTTATTTTCCTCATATTTCATGATGTCATTAATATATGTTCACCATACCTTAACCTCATTGTCAATAGGTATATATAGTTGTAGATACAGTTATATATCATTACACTTTACCAATTGACTCATTCTTATTCTCTTACTCAAGTATTTGCCTAAGTTGTAACCTGAGCCAAGCCTAAGATTGTAACAGTCTACTTATTTACATATCTATAATCCTGAACTATCCACTTTTTACCATTCTTCTTTCCTACAAAGAATACAGGTGCTATTTGAGACAACTTTGAAGATCTGATATACTCTTTACTCAATCATTCATTAATAAACTTATACATCTTTTCTCTTTCTTCTCTTGCTAACAGATATTCCTTTCCTTTCCTTGGCACAAATTTCTTTACATCTATTGTTAGGGCAACTAGGTGGAAGAGCAAAGCACTTCAAATCTCTAGGAAATCCTAAGTCTATTGTTCAAGAGATTACTTAACTATACACTCATCTCCAGAAAATCTTAAGAGAACAGAATGGGAATTTCTAAAGGTGATGACTACTCTATATAATAACAAGCCCATTCAGATGTGTTAGAATTTGATTACACAAGCAAGAAATGATGATACTTAAGTAATTAGAAACAGTTTAGAATAGAGAAACTGAAATAGAAGAGAGCTAGAATACTTAGCAAATACTTCTAGAGTATAGGAAAGTGACAGAGCATAGGAAAGTGAATAAGTGGATGTGCAGATGATACTAGAAGACTTTGAGAGACCACAGAGTGTTGTGGAAGAGCAAGAGAGTATGTAAAAGGGAGTTAAATAACATATTTGGATAGTTGGAAGTATTGGTATATAGCTTGAAAGGGTTCAGAGCATGGGAAATTGGATATGGAAAGAGGTTACAGAACATGAATTAGCCAAAAAAACATGAAAGAGAAAAGTCTCAGAAGAACTGGTCCTCTTACATTTATTATATGCTCTTATATCTTTCTCATTAGAATTCTCTTACTCACTTTCTTTCTGAAGACTTGTGAAACCTTTGAGAAATCAATTTTTTGGCCTCTTCTTTAGACTTCACTGCTTTCTCTATATCCCAAATTTCCTATTCTTTTGCCACCTTCTTTACTTTTATTATCCTATTACAAACTTTATTTAACTTGTATCTTTACAACTAGTAAACCAATTCTCACAAACTAAGTTATACTGGAAAGCTCCAGATAAGGGCTATTTGCATATATATGAGATGTATAAAAGTGACAAAAAACTACTAAGATATTAGACTATCAGTAACTACAAATTTTCATTAGCTATTATCTTAGAAATAACTGAATAAATTCACACAATCAAACTTGTGTTGGAAAGCACTTACTAAATCATCTCTAATAATATATCATATGAAAATCAGTATTTATAGAGATACAGGTATATCAATGTAGTGACATAATTAGTTATCTTCTAAAATTAGCCTAATATTTACTATAATAGATAATAATCCTACCAGATACAAATATTGATTATATAATAAAAATAGCTAACTATTAAAAGTTAAAGATAATAGATTTTATTTATTTTATTTTTCTTTCTCATTTTCATTTTTTTAATTTTAATTTTAGTTTAGAACTTAGGATTAATATTAGTATAATAATATATATGACTGTTACAACTTTTACACATTATGATAAAAGTGTGATACTTTTTATATGAATTATTATATCTATTATAATCACAAATAACATAATTATGTAACATAGAGAAAGTCAGAGAAAGCTTTAGGATAAATAATATTATATAGTATAATTGTTATAGCAACTACTAGTTATAATATATTTCTACTTTATATACTACTAGTATAAGTCCTACTCTAAACTACATATATTATCTATGAGTCTACTATACCATTATTACTAAGTAAATATACTACAATCATACTTTTAATATTATTATTCTAGTTTCTTCTACTAAGTTCTAGACCTATGATATTACATCATATAGTATATTATATGACTATAGTTATATGTCTCTTCATTATCCAAGAAATAAAAGAAAATTAAAATAAAATATAAGAGTTCAAGCATATTATGATAATATTTATAATATATTGGTCTTGTAAAAAGTATATGGGCTTCAGAGTAGATTAGTTATAATATGTATACTGTCAGAGTTTAAGATGGTAAACTCTAAATATTTTCTTTTCTTTTCTCATTTCTATTTTCTTTTTCTTTATCTTCTATTTTGGGAACTTAGAGTTAGGGATTAGTATGACATCATAGTTATACTATCACAAACTATTATACCATGTGACTTGGTGTCACACATCAGTTACATGTCACAGTCATAGTTGCATGATCACATGTCATACTGGAAGAACATAGAAGATTTTGGAAGGATAATGTTATATAGTATATATAGCACATAATTATTTAGAGTAGGCTAGAAGTAGAGTAGTATGGACTATGGAGTTTTAGTATATAAGATAGACAATTCTGTATAGAGTTTTCTATTAAGTTCTCTTATGTTAACCCAATACAAGGTTTATTTACTTGTCCCACTCTAAAGACTTGAGTTTGTAACATATACAAACTATAATTTGTAGTATATAAAATAAACTATTTTGTAATAAAAACTCCATCAAGTTTTCTTATGTTAATCCAATATATATACCTCTGTATCTAAGAATTAGACTTCAAACTTGATAATATTATTTATTTTTTATTAATTATTATTATTGACATCTATATTAATCTTCATTATTATTATTATTATTATTAAATTTGTGATAAAATTTCTCTTTTTTCCTTTTTTTCTTCTTACTTTCACTACTCTGGTTCAGTTTCTACTACTTATTACATTTTATTATCTTCACTTTTTCTGTCTTTCAGTTAATTTTAGAATTGTAATATGCTAGCCATAGCATTTCCAAAATCACACTCCATTTCTTATTACTTATCACATTTATTTCTATTCTCTCTCTATATCTTTTATAAAAGATATTTACTTTCACAATATTTTATATTAGTTTTTCTCATAACTAAACCTATCATACTACTATTCAACAATGTCTTTACTATTACTCCTTCTTGTATATCAATTCTCTCCAGCCCAATCTTTACTGTTACTTCTTTTAATAAGTTCTCATTTAAGCTATATCTGTTGTGGTAACCACTAGTCAAAAGACCAATAGTAACACAAGCAATAAATCTCAAGGTAGATATCAAGTAGGGTGTTATGACTTAAGCTTTTGTATTTAAGCAAAAGATATACTCTTGTATTGAGTAACACAAGAGAACTCGATAGAGTTCCTAATACAACTTTCTACTTTATATACAAACTGACAATGGTCTGTGCTACACTTCCTCAACCCTACCCTAAACGACCATGTTTTTGCCTTAAGGTCAACATATATTAACTATGCTATATAATATCATTTTCTTCTAGGATCTTTTATATTGTTTTGTCATGTCATGTGAGCATGTGACTTGTGTGACATGTGACAGTGTCACACTTTGTCTTCTTTGTCTTTATGTGTCACAATAAAACCTAAGAGAAAATAAAATAAAATAGAAACTAAGTCCATTGTTTTCAATTCTAATATAGAAATCACAAAAGAACTTGACAAGGAGTTTCCAATGTATTGCTATCTTATTTATATAATAAATACATGGTCTATGCTAACAATAAATAACTCTATTCTAATGTCCATATGTAAGTATACTATGTGTATTCTGTAAGGTGAATATACTGTTGACATGCATCTTGACATTATTTTTCTAGTCCTTTCTCTCAGAGTCTAGGCCTATGATCTCACATCATGTGACATGTCATGTGACCATAGTCATATGCCTCTTCCTCATTAAATAATAAAAGAAAAAGAAAAATCAAAAGAAAAGAAATATTAAATCAAGAAAAATAAATAAAAGAAAAGAAAAATATTAGTGTCCAAGTATACCATAACAATATCTAGATGAATTTTCATTATCTTTCAAATATTTATTATTGTTCTAATAACTAATTTGTTTTCCTTATTTAATTACTTTTCTGTTTTTACAATATCTAGTGATATGTCTAAATCTGTTAAAGACAATTTATACTTGTCTGTTATAACTTAAGTTTTTAGAATAAGACAAAAGACATACTTTTGTATTAAGTAATACAAGAGAACTTGATAGAGTTAGAGTTCCAAGTACAAACTAATCTATCTTATATACTACAGACTATGGTCTATACACTCACTATAACTCAATCCACAAGTCCATAATACTATTGCTGTCAAGATCATTGACAGTAAACTTTATTTTTTATTCTCTTTTCACTTTATTTTATTTTTATTTTTATTTTTATTTTATTTTCTATTTTTAGAACAACTCAGGTTAGGGTTTATCAGTCACACTGTCACATCAATTGATGGTGTAGTCACAAGACTGATCATGGGACTTGGGAGAATGAAGTAGAAGGTTCTAGAACAAAATAACATTATACAACATGGACACCACATGTTGGCCTCATGCTTTATACATGGACATTTAGGGTAGGATACACAGTAGTTAGCATAGACCATCTGTAAGAGTATATAAGGTAGACTATTTTATAAAGAGCTCTTTATCAAGTTCTCTTATATTTACTCTAATATAAGAGTTTGTTCTTTTGTCCCACTCTAAGGATTTAAGATCATAATATAGTACTTATATAGATCAAATAATCCTGGCTTCAATAGAAGATATTATACCTAGCTTAATTTTGTTATGTAGTTATATTTTGGAAAAAGAATATTTAGATAGTCTTAGGATAAGTATGATACAATTCTAAGTTAATTATCAGACTAGAAAACATATATAGTAACTATTGTTCTTAAATACAAGAAGTATTTTCTAATAATACTATTACTATACATACTCTGTATTAGATATACAAAGCTTGAACACTGTTATGGGTATTTGGACACTAACAATTTTTACTTTTCTTTTATTTACTTTTCTTTTATTTCTTCTGATTTTACTTCTCTTTTTCTTTATTTTATTTTTCTGGAAAGACAATGAAGAAGGCACGTGACAAGGAAGTCACATGACAGATCACATGATGTGACGTCACAAGCCTAGAACATGATGGAATAGTCTGGAAGATAACATCAGAGTACATGAAGTACACATGGTGACCTTGAGTAAGAAGTGAGACAGACATGAGGATGGAGCATGGACTATAGGGCAGGGTTAGATAGTAGTAACATGGACCAGGAGACATTTGTATAAATAGGACTCTAATTAAGAAGAGGCTCCTTGTTGAGTTCTCTTGTAAAATTCCCACATTATATCCGTCTTTAAGATTTACTGCCCTGTGCTATCATTTATCATTGGATAAGTGGTCATCACAACAAACACTAGTTTTTTTATTTAAATTCTTTTTTCTTTTTCTTTTTTTAGATCTAGGGTTAGGGTTAGAGTAATGTCAAGATCACACTGTTACACATTAGTCACATCATATAACATGATCACAGTAATGGTCGCAAGTCACAAAGTCACAAAAAAGGTGTAGAAAATTCTGAAAGAATAATGTCATGCAAGATATGCAATATATTAATCTTAAGGTGAACACATAGTCATTTAGGCTAGGCTAGAAAAGTAGTAGCATGGACCATGATAGTTTAGTATATAAGGTAGACAATCTTGTACAGAGTTCTCTATTGAGTTCTCTTGTGTTAACCCTAATACAAGGTTCTTCCTCTTGAATAACTCTAAGTTCTTGAGTTTGTAACACTCTGGGTTGTTGGGTACCATGAAGATTGTAGTTTGGAACTCCATGGAATTAATAAGAAATGAAAGTTTTAGTCCCCAGATTGATAGATAACTGGAATAAAGTGTAATTCACACTAGAAAAGGATAAAATAGTATGAATGTCAGAATTATAAACATTGGACTTAGTTATTTTATTTTTTTCATTTTTAATTTCCTTTCTATTTTATTTTAGTATTAGTATGATATTACATGTCACTGTCACATATCAGTCACAGATCACATGACATGAACTGTGTCACAGAAAGATATAAAAGGTTCTAAAGTCATGATATCATACCACATATTAACAGCATGTAATATGTATGGCCTTTAGAGTAGGCTAGGAATTAGCTTATATAGACTATTAGCTTAGCAGAATACATTATACTTTGGAACTCCATCAAGTTCTCTTGTGTTAACCTAATATAAGGTTTCTTTACTTGATCTACTCTAAGGTTTTGTAATTATAACAGTGGATGTTAGATGGTATGTGATAGAATTCTCTATAATTACTACCACAATCTATATCTATGGTATATGGGTCTTATCTAGGTACAAACTCTGCCTGATATTGTTATGAATCCATACTATACTCCTAACAGTATTCCTCTTGCAAGGCATGTGATTCCTCACATTAAAGTTATATGTTGACAATAGTATTCAGAGTTCATGATGTTGTGGATTCACTATGACTATATTTGTCCTCCCTAATCTCTCTATTAGAGTAGGCCCTACTGATGCCTACTGAAACTCCTGCTGAAATTCCTGTCTTTTAGACTAGATCTAAGATGGAACCAAGTATTGCTTAAGCTTACCTCCTGTATTTGTAGTTATAGTCTGTCTTTGTCTCTGATTTCCAAATTTCATACTATTATTCAATATTTCTGTTATTCTATCTGAAAATTCAGAGCTGAAATCTTGTATATATCTGCTGATCATTGGTACTATTGTTGTGCAGTAGATATCTCTATTTTCAGAGTGTTTTGCAGTTTGTCAAGATTTATAGCAAATTCTTGGGTATGGGATGAAGTGATATCCCTTTCTAGATGTACATTAATACTTGGGTAGTAGCTTTTATTTACAAAGAACAGTAATATACCAGTAGTAACACTAGATACATTGTTGTATACAAACTCTGCAAATAGGAGAAGATTTAACCAGTTATTCTGTTAGTAGTTGTAGTAGATATAGAAGTACTATTTTAGTGTCTGGTTAGTGCACTCTGTCTAGCTGTCTCCCTTAGGATAATATCTAAAAGTGAAGTAGAGTTACATATTAAGGGCAGTTTCTAAGAACTGAAAAAAGTTTGAGAAAAACTTAGATCTGCAATCAGAAGTGATATAGAACAAAACATCATGCCTGGAAAAGATATGGATTACAAATAGTTTTGCTAGCTCATATGAATTGATAATATCTACTGTCAGAACAAATATGGCCTGTTTTGAAGTTCCAAGATTTTCTGGGTATTAGGAGTTGCTTGAGTATTCCATAGAGCTTGTGGCATCATGGTTTAAACCTTATACAAGTAAGACAAGAGTTACAGAACTTTTTTACATCTACATATAAGGATGGCCAAGTATAACTGCAATGGATGAGTTCCAGTATCTTGTTTTGTCTGAAATGTCCTGTGAAGATGTGACCATGGTGATACTGCAAAATATATATGCAGAAATCATTTGCCAGTGGTACATAGATTTTACCATTTTTGAGTAGGAGTCTGGGTGTGTCCAATGACCATTATTCTACTGAATGGCAGAGATGTTTCTGCAGTGTTTATCTTGTATAATGGCAGAACAAATGTTACTGTATAGGCTATCAAGATCTATACTGATAACAGCTTGAAGAGTTGGAGAGACTAGAACTGTGGTTTAGAGAGATGTTATAAGTTAGCTATGAGTGAAAACAGGATGGATGTTTTGAGAGTTGACAGAGTTGTAAACAGCTCTTCCTTCTTTTCAGTAGAGATTTTCTCTGCATATAATAATGTCCAGTTTGAATCCTAGGCATTCCAGGTGGAAACAGATAACAAGGCTAAACTGAGAGAAGAATTCCAACTATTTTGCTTAGTAATGGAAGAGGACATTGGTGGTTGAGAAATACTCTAGATTTTTGTAATCCATAATAATGTTTATAGGAAGTTCTAACCATTCTAGGTAATGGTGTCATATACAGAAAGCTTCAAACATTATGAAAAGCTCTTTGTTGTACATATCACAACTGAGTTTGTGTTACAATCAATATCTTAAGGATGTAACATGGAGATGGGCTTAGGGTATGACAACACAATTGGCTGTGCTGAAGTAGTTTCAGTCAGTGCCTCATGTAGTAGGTGCTCTAGTCTTGCTGTTTCCTTATTGTCTCCTCATGTCTTCTGATTCATTAACTTCATGGACTACATACTGTTTTCTCATGTATAACATATATATATAGTGTAGATACTATCCTATATCCTTATACTTTACCACTTATTCTATTCCCTTAACTTCTTCTCAAGTCTTTGTCTAAGTACAATCTAAGCTCTAGCTTAAGGTCATAACAGTTTGGCAGCTTTGAATGTACAAAAATAGAATACAACTGGATGGACCTCCTTCTTTTCTATCATGATTGAAAAGATAGCTGTAAGCACATATCCTGATGTGTTAGTTTTCATAATTATTTGAATATTGGGAATCTAGTAGATAAGGATTAGAGTAAGAGTGAATACTTTTTTGAGAGTGTTAAACACTTCATAGCAAGAGGAGTCAAAGTTCCAAGGGATATCTTTTTGAATCAGTTGAATCAGTGGGATGACTATATCTGAGTAGTTATAAATGAAACAACAATAAATAAAACAACAATCAAAGTTAACAAATTCTAAAAATGCTTTGCATATTCTTTATTTTCCTGGGTTCAGGCCAATTTTGAATCATTTTTATCAGAAAACATAGATAACCTAAAAAGAAACAGAATGTATCCTAAGTATTTTATAGAATTGGAGTAAAACTCACATTTTTCTGCCTTCATGTATAGTCCAGTCTTTCTAGGCCAGTTCAATACTTCTTTAATATGATCTTTATGCTGAGACATGTTATTCAAAAAAATAAGGATGTTGTTGAGGTATACTGCTATGCAAATGTCAAGAAGGTCTGAGAAAATATTGTTCATGAATTATTAAAGTGTTGTAAGGGTATTTGTCAGACTAAAAGACATAACTGCCTATTCAAAAAATCTATAGCAAGTGTAGAAAGCTATTTTTCATTCATTCATTTTGATGATCTGTACTAAGTAGTATGTATAACAGAAATCAATTCTTATATAAATACATACCTTCCGAGATAAATCAAGGAGATTAGATATCAAAGAAAGTAGATATATTATGACCTTAAGCTTGACTCAGGTTGCAACTTAGGCAAAGACTTGAAAAAGTATAAAAGGTAGAGTTAATTATGTATTTATACTATATATACCAACTGTATATCAGGCAATCATCCACTATACATAAGTCCATGAGTCATACAAATATGAGGAAAGAGCAATAAGGCAATGTCTATTACATAAGATGCTGACTGAGATGACTACAGCACAGCCAATCATTTCATCATCATACTCAATCCTAGTCCTTACTGAATACATGAGGCATCAATTGTAACAAGATATCTATTTTTTTGTATAATGTATTGAAAGTTAACACATAGACAAAGGGAGCCATCTTTCTTCTTTACAAAAAGCACTGGTGCTTTATAAGAAGAGAAAGTT
>JAJOHK020000752.1:0-20287 GCA_022457215.2 Leucocoprinus gongylophorus
TACAGGAGGAATTATGTATGGAGTATCAATACCCTAACCTTTTTATGCAGTTACCCAACATAAAGGACTACTAAGGAATTGAACCCATAACCTCAAGTAGGTTTGAGGTAGGCATAATACACATGGATGGGGGTCTCTTCCACTATGCCATCTCTCCCCCCAAATTGCTGGCAAGTTTGTCAACCCAAAAAACATCACTGTTGGTTCAAAGGATCTCTCCTGTGTTGTTAAGGCCACCTTCCACTCATATCTCTCCTTGATTTTCACATTATTGTATCCCTACCTCAAGTCCATCTTTGTAAACACCCTCTTAGTACCTATATTCTCTAATACATCTGAAATCAAGGGTAGTGGGTAATTGTTCTTTATTGTCCACTCATTCAGGTATCAATAATCTTACACCATCCTTTTCTTCCCATTCTTCTTCCCTACAAAGAATACCAGAGCTGTTTGAGGTGATTTGGAGGGTCTCTTTCTCAACTGTTTCTTGACAAACTCTCTCACTTCTTCTCTTTCTTCCCTTGACAATGGATACACCTTTCCCTTCCTTGGCATGAATCCTTCTTTCAAATCAATAACATGGTTCTAAATTTTTCCAGTGAGCATTCTTTCTGACTGCTTCTTGCCAAGGACTTTGATCCACCTATAAAACCTCTCTGATACTAACTTCTTTGCTTCTGCTTCTGACTTTGCCACTTCCTCTTCCTTATCCCAAATTTCCTATTCTTCTGCTACCTTTCTTACTTCTACCATTTTTCCTCTTTTTTGCTTCTTCCTTTCTTCTCTCTTTTCTTATTTCTTTCCCACTTCTTCTTTTGCCTCTCTCTCCTTCTGTTTCTGCCATCCTCATTTTCCCTGCATTAGTCTCCACTGTTTTCCACACTCCTCTGGACATTTTGTCATCTTTACCTCTCCCATCTTCTAGTCTATCTCTGAATTGTGTCGGGCTAACTATGGCATATCCAAGATTACCGTCCACTTCTGCCCCCCCAATGACATTGATCTCGGTTCTCTCTCTATGTCCCTGATGTTATGGAATACTTTGGACACTAACATTTTTCTTTTCCTTTTATCTATTTTTCTTAATTTTATATTTCTTTTCTTTTGAATTTATTTTTATTGACAATGAAGAGGCATGTCACATGATGTGACATCATAGGCTTAGAACATGGTAGAAGAATCTGGAAGATTATGTTAGGGCACATGGTATTGTCATAAACTTCATTCAGCTTGTATCTCCACAACCAGTAGACCAATTTTCACAAACTAAGTTGCACTGGAAAGCCCCAAATGAGGACTATTCGCATATGTGTGGGATGCACAAAAGTGATGCACAAAAGTGACAACAAATGACTGAGATATCAGGCCATCAGTAGCTATAAAAGCTTTGTCTGCTAATATCTCATGAATAGCTGGACAGATTTGCACAATTGAACTTACATTGAGAAGTGCTCATCAATTTGTTTCCAATGATATATAATGCATCTCAAAGCAATAAGTATTGGTAGAGATACAAGCATATCAATGTAGTGACATAATTAGACACCTTCTAAAATTAGCCTGACAGCTGCTATGACAGATGACAGCTCCCATCAGGTATGAGTTTTGATCATGTGATGGCAACAGCTTGTGCATGGACCATCACTCTTTTATATATATACCTCTGTGTCTGAGAGCTAGACCTCAGACTTAACAACATCAATTATTCCTGTTGATACTACTCATCATCTATTATCATTACCTCCTTATACTAAACCTCTAAAATACCATTAAGTTCAAGTATCACAACCAGTGAGTATCTTATTTGTGATAGATATACACATGGTGGCCTTGAGTAAGACATGAGGTAAACATGAGATAGTAGCATGGACTAACATGTAACAGTATAAATAGGACTCTAATTTAGCAGAGGCCCCTTGTCAAGTTCTCTTGTATTTTTCCCCACTTGATTGCTTTACTAAGAGTTTTACCACTTGTATTATTATTAGACTTTGTGTCTAGTAGTTGCCACAACACCTGATAGTAAATATTTACCTCTACTGTATACTCTATTGGTCCCTCCTTGTTTAGTGAACCATCCACATTCCTCACATGCATCAGTCTCTCTAACTTCTTTAGCTTGAACCCTTGTTTTCTGGCAAGTTCTGAACTCATAACTAGTCCAGTTGCCCTACTATCTAGTAATGCTTCCACCATTATTCCTTCCTGTGTGTCTATTCTCTCTAATCCTATCTTCACCATAACTTCTCTTAATGATCCACCTTCTGTTTTCCTTACTTCTATCTTACTTCTCTCTGATTCTGATATATCAGCTTGTATTTCTCTAGCTAATACATTAAATTTATTGTAAGAATCTAGTTGAGGGACTCTAGATTCTGCACTCCTTTTAAATTGTCTAAATGTTCAGTATTTCCCTCTATTCCCCATTGCTCATATTCTACTCATCTTCTTTCTCCTACTCTTCCTCTCTGTCCTTTGTTTCTACAATGTCAGGCCATATGCTCAAATCCTCTGCAAATATAACAGTTTCTCCCCCTGTCCACATCTATTATATAAGGATCTCTCCTTGGTGCCTCCATTCCCTGCCCCTGCCCTCTAACAACCACCGCATTTGTCCTCTTGACTCCTTCTATCGGAGTGGGCCCTATTGTCATCTGCTGAGATAGTATTTCTACCACACTTGGGGTTGTGGCAATATCTGTCTTGGCTCCTGTTGTTTGGGAGCCATTCCTCCTTGTTCCTTTCTTTCCCTCAATCTCTCCTCTTCTCTCCTACTTTCTCTCCAGTTTCTGTCTAGGGCTATTGTTCTTTTAAACCATTGCTCAATTAAGCCTGGTTGGTTTTCTACTTCCATTAACTTCCTCTTTATTGCTCCATTCATTCCTCTCTTAAATTCCTCTACCAAAGGTCTCCTTTCATACCTGCTACCTCTTGCTGCTCTTTTGAATTCTTGTACAAACTCCTTCATTGTCCTCTCTCCTTATTCTAGCTTTCTCAACTCTGCTGCTTTTACTGATTCTTCTTCCCCTCCTCCAAATTCCTTTTTCAAACTTGTCAAAAATTCCTCCACAGACTCATATTTTACTTCACCTGATTCCAACTCCTCCATCATATTTTCTTTCTATACATCTGCTGTTCCTCCCTACACATATGACAGAATCTACTGCACTTGTCTCTCTACTGGTTCTTCTCTCAACTTCATTCTGATATATAGTTTGTATGCCATAATGAATTTGGCAACCTTCAATGACATGCCATCAAAGATCTGGAGTTTTGCCACCTCAGTAGCTCCTCCTCCTCCTCCTCTTGTTCCCACTCCTCCTGTTAGCAGGGCCTGAATCTGCACCTACATTGCTGCCAATTGTTTCTGTTGCTGTCTGATGATCATCTAAAAGTTGAGTTGACTCATATTAATTTGGTAAGACAGAGGAGAGTTGATTGGTGGTGATGGTGACAGCAGTAATGATGTATATAATGGAAGCATGGAACCTGTGCTGGTTTTGCTTTCTGACTCGTATTCGGATGACAAAAAAATCTCAGTAGGTAATAACAGGCCCTCTTCTTGTCCTACCTATACCATTCTTGTTATGATACGAGAGTATGGACAGACTTTGGACTAGGGTTAGGGTTAGGACCTTAGTATATTATTAGTCTACAATGAACATAGGGTTAGGAGATAGGCACATGACCTGGAAGTCATGTGATAGGCTAGAGTAGTCTAGAGCGGTCTGGAAGGACTTAGGGTCTAGAAGGATCGGGAAGAGTCTAGAGTAGGAGTTAGGGTTAGGAGATGACATCAAGGGACAAGAGTTCCTCATGGTGTACACATGGTGTACACATGTACAGCGGAGATTAAGAGTATGACGTCAGGGCACATGTAGGAAGCATGGTAGCCTTAAGGTAGACGCATGGTGGATGAGTAATGAACATGAGGTAGAGGCATGGACTTTAGGGTCGGACATATAATGTTGTAGCACGGACCAGGACTGTACAGTATATATAGCGGGTAGATAGAGTAGGAGCTCCTTATCGAGTTCTTCTTGTGTCAACCCTATACAAGGTTTAGTCTCTTAACCAACTCTAAGGTTTTGAGTCTACAACAATTCTACTGACTACTTTTCTAAGAAAAAACTATATGATTTTGGTCTAAGGAGACTGTTCTACTCTAAACAGTTATTTTAAGAATGAACTGTTGTTCCTCTGCATAGACAAACCACAAGAGAGTTTGTAGCATAAGGCTGATAGGTAAAAAATGTAGCAAATACATTCACAAAAGATAGTATATTTGAAGGATACCAGTGGGCTTTGATATCAACAAATGATCAGTGTTATGGGATGCTTGAACACTGACAATTTTTCTTTTTCTTTTCTTTTATTTTTCTGATTTTATATTGATTTTTTTTTTCTTTTACTTTTCTTTTAGACAATAAAGAGGCACATGACACTATAGTCACATGACAAGTCACATGGTGTGATATCATAGGCCTAGAACATAGTGGAAAGATTTGGAAGATAACATCAGGGCACATGTATACAACATGGTGGCCTTGAGTAGGAAATGAGGCAGATATGAGGTTGTAGCATAGACCATGTGTACTTTGTATATATAGGACTCTAATTTAGCAGAGACTCCTTGTTGAGTTCTCTTGTGATTTTCCCCACTTGATTGCCAACTGAAAGCTTTACTTGCTTGTGTAGCTATTGGACTTCATGTCTAGTGGTTGCTACAACAATCAGGATTCCCCCTTCTGATTGATATATCCCTTATGTCTAGGACCTGGCTATGTGTCTTCCTAACTAAAAGGTTGTGTTACCTTTCAGTTGAGGATGAGTATAGAGTAAATAGGAAAGGCTAGTGTTAAGCAGTTCCAGGAATAGGAATCAAGTTTTAATGTTATAAGTCAAAAATCTTAGAGTTGACTTAAGAGCAGAATCTTGTATGGGGTAACACAAGAGAACTTGATAGAGAGCTCTTTACAAAGTAGTCTACCTTATATACCTAACTAGATGGTCTATGCTAGCTACTGCACAGCCTATCCTAAACGACCATGTATTAAGCATGAAGTCACTTCTTCTAAAACCTTCTACTTCCTTTTGTTGTGGCAACCACTAGTCACTAAGACCAATAGCATCACAAGTAATAAATCTCTTAAAGACGGATATCTAGTGGGAAATTCACAAGAGAACTTGACAAGGAGCCTCTTCTTAATTAGAGTCCTATTTATACAAATGTTTCTTGGTCCATGCTATCAATAATTAACCCTGCCCTCATGTCCATACTTCATCCTCATTCTTGCCTCATATTCTACTCAAGGCCACCATGTGTACTTCATGTACTCTGACATCATCTTCCAGACCCTTCCATCATATTCTAGGCTTGTAACATCACATCATGTGACCTGTCATGTGACTTCCTTGTCATGTGCCTCTTCATTGTCCTTCAAAATAAAATAAGAGAAAAATAAAAATAAAATAAAATTGTTTATATCCAAAGTATTCCATAACACCTTTTATCATGTCTCATGACTTGTGATCATGACCAATCATTACTTCAATCCTAATCCTAGGTTTTAAAAATAGAGAATACAAAAATAAATTGAAAATAAAATAAAAATTAAAAAGGAAAATAAAAATAAACTAAGTTCATTTCTTTTAATCTTGATACTAAGCAGAGATTTTAGTGGTAGAACACTGATAGGAGTATGACTTTGCTATAGAAGACTAAGTTGGATAGGAGTATTCCTGTTATAGAAGATGAAATATCTGGATTGTTGTATTACTGTTATGAGAACATGTTGTGAGAAAGGTAAGCTTGTAGATTAAATGTTAATAAAGCAGTATCACTATAGTAATGTATACTCTAGTTGGGTAGACTTGGCATATAACAAATATGTGACCAGTGCAACTTGTAGAGGTACAGCACATAAGCTGAAGCTAAAGATCATTTTACTTCATCTTTTATATTCTCAGATAATGTAAATTACTTAGTTCTGGAATTCTGAGATATTCTTTCTAGATTTCAGATAACAAGATATGAACTGTGTCTAACATTCATAGTCAAATCTTGCTTAGCACTACTCAACTTTCTAATATCCCTTTATCCTAATTGTTGCTGTTGTGAGCTTTTTTCTTTTCTTAGTAAATCTTCTAGATACTTCTGTTAAAAACTTTATTTGACTTGTATCTCTATGATTAGCAGACCAATTATCACAAACCAAGTTACATTAAAAAGTCCAAAATAAGAGTTTATTTGTATATATGTGGAATATACAAAAGTGACAACAGATTACTGAAATATCAGACTATCAGTAACTACAAGTTTCATTGGCTATTATCTCAAGAACAACTAAACAGATTTCCATAATCAAAATTGTATTAGAAAGCACTCATCAAACTGTTTCTAACAATATATTATATATTATATAAAGATTAGTATTCATAGAGATACAAGTATATTAATATAGTTACATAATTAGTTGCCTCCTGAAATTAGTCTGACATCTGCTATAAATAGATGATAGCCTCACCAGATATGAGTTTTGATCATGTGATAGAAATAGCTTGCATATAGACTATTACTATTTTGTATATATACTTTTATATCTTAGGATTAGACCTTAAACTTAACAATCTTATATTAATTATCATCAATCATTATCTCTTATCATCATTGACATTTGTATTGATCTTCATCATCATTATTGAATTTCTAAATTACTTCTAAATCTCTGAGAGTATATCTAAGGTTTAGATATCACAAACAAGTGAGTATTTCATTTTGTAATAGCTTCTATCAGAATTCCTAACCACTCAGTTGCTATCATTCTTCAGTTATGTCAGCACTGTTCTACTAGATTAGAATACATTCTAGTAGTATATAGTTAATCAATACACTTGGTATTATAACTCAAGTTTTAAGATATACTCTTGTATTAAGTAATAGAAGAAAACTCAATAAAGTTCTTGTTACAAGCTAGTCTACCTTATATACTACAGACTGTAGTCTATGCACACACTACAGCTAACCTATTTCAAATTCCATGTACTTTCTATAAAACCAATATACTATTACTATGCTATATAATATTACTTACTCTAAAACCTTGTATGATCTTCTCTGTGTTATATGATTGTATAATCTGTGACTGTGACCTGTGTGATTATCACACACTCTGTCACATCATACTCTGTCATCTAAGTTCAGAAAAGAAAATAAACCCAAGTCTAATAATACAACTTTGTGTTATGAACTTATTCCTTAGGATTGGAAATAAGAACAACTTCTTGTATTAGAGAAACACAAGAGAACTCGATAGAGTTCCTAATACAAAGTAGTCTACCTTATATACTACTACTCATGGTCCATGCTAACTACTGTGCACCCTACCCTAAATGACCATAAGTATAACATGAGGCCAGCATGTGTTGTCCATGCTGTATGATGTCACTTTGTTCCAGAACCTTCTACTTCATTCTCCCAAGTCCCATGATTAGTCTTGTGACTATGCCATCAATTTGTGACTGATGTGACAGCGTGACTGATAACTCCTAACCCAAGTTGTTCTAAAAATAGAAAATAGAAAATAAAAGACAAAGAAAAATAAAATAAAAGAAAGAAAGAAAATAAATGAAGTCCACCGTCAATGATCTTGACACTTTGATTATACTTCAACTTCTCTTTATCTCTTGTCTGCTTGTATTTTTATCTCTTTTTATACTTTTCTCAATACTATTTCAGCTTTCTTTTAAACTTTCCTCATTCTTTCTGCAAACTTTGACATACTCTTTACTTTTTCTTTTTTTCTGATATCTGTTCCTATCCTCAACTCTCTACTATAATTTGTCATGAAAGCACTTTGGTTACTGAATAAACTTTGTTGTTCACTACAAACTCTACTATTACTAACTACTTTAGCAATATTTCTACCTATATTCTATAAAGAACCTTAAGTACTGTTCTATCTGCCTATTTGTCTGTGAGTAGATCTATCAGAATTAAAGATAGTAGACTTTACTTATTTTTATTTCTTTTTTTATTTTCCTTTTTGTTTTTATTTGTTTTCTTATTAGGAATATAAGGTTAGAGGTTAGTGTGACATTATATATCACTGTCACAAAATATTACATAGTGTGGCTTGGTATCACATATCAGTTACTATTGCACAATGCTGTTACTGTTACATTATCATATGATCATATAATATATAATATATTATAAAAGGTTCTGGAACAAGATAATGACATACAACATGTATTACACATGTTGACCTTAAGAAAAACACATGGCTCTTTAAGGTAGGCTAATAGAAGTGTAATATAGACTAATAGTCTAGTATATATAAGATAGACAGTTTTATACCAAAAACTCCATCAAGTTCTCTTATGTAAACCCTATATAAGGTTCTTTCTTTTGACCCACTCTAAGATCTTAAGTTCATAACAAGATCACTGTTAATAGCCTTATCTCAATACTTAACTTTATCACAAACTGTAGTTTTCTATCTGAAACTATACTTTCTAGTAATCTATTAGAAAATATTGGCAATACTGTAAGTCCAGATCCACTCTATAGAGGCTTAGTTATACTCCTAGGCTGGTCATTACTTAGACTAGCTTCTAATAGACTAGTAACCATCTTTATATTATTCTAATCTCTATTGTCTAGTCTGCTATAGTAGTACTATAGTTATTTAATCATCACAGATTTTATCCACACTACTAAGAGAATCTTTAATTCATTATCAATTTCCAGTGAACTCAGGAAATCTCATATAGTAGTAGTGTAATAGTAGAATAACTTACCCAAATATTATTTGGAGTTTCTGGACATTTATGACTCCTCTAATCCTCTTACATAACCTATATAATGTTTAAATGTTATCTCTAAACAATCTTGCTAATTTCTCTGCTAATGTATTTTTAGTAATCAAGTCCACTATTAAGTGTATTCACAGCTTCTCTAGTATCTTATTTGCTATCAACTTTCCTACTGGTGTTTCTGTTCTGTTCTTTATCCTCTAATATAAATCATATTCTTTATCACTTCTAGCCACCTCTTCTATCTACTTTTATATCTAGCTACTAGCATATCATAGTGTTACCATATAACTTTTAATCTTAACCTCTTATCATTTAGCATACATATCTTTCTTTTCTTTTCAATAATAACTCTTCTTCTATTTCCCACTCATTATCTCTCAATTATTTCACTACTAACATCATTCCTGGTCTTTTATTCAATACAGTTCATACTAGAGAGCAAAAATATATGGGGTTTACTCAGAGCTTTTACCAAATATAAAAAATTATACAAGATGTATGGAGTTATGGACTTTGTAAAATAATTTTGGCTTTAGCTTATATACTATGCTGTCTGCCATGGGGTTATAACTTCAGGAAGAGAAACAGAGTCTAGAGAAGTAAGTTCCAATAAGAAAGTGTATTACTATAAAACACCAGAGTTTAGTATTTAACTATTGTTGATTATCAGACTAGAGAATATAATGTATTTACTAGTCCTTATATACAAGTATGATATCAGAAGAACTTGAGTGTCTTAGAATACAGCTACAAATAGAGGTTTGGGTAGTGAAATACTAAAAGGGATTAGATAAAAAAACTCTGTCATAAAAATAGAAGACTGAGTTTGGAAAGAAGTATAATACACTATAAAAAACTTAGTACTTGTAGGGCTTTGATAGAGAATAATATCACTATGGAGAACAAGTTATGGAACAACACTACTGTAAAAGACAGACTATGAACAGATGTTGGAATAGAATAATATTACCACAAAAAAAAGTTATTTTTGTAATTGGACTTGAGCATATAATAGTATTCTTCTCTTAAAACTAAGCTTTCAAAGTCCTATTTAGTTTACCTAGAAAATCTATGATCATATCTAAGTTAATATAAAAGAGAAATTTTTTTTGCTTTTTTTCTCTTACTACCATATCACAACCCAAATTCTTATCTATCTTAGAGCTTGATGTCAAAATTCTTGAGCATCAACACATAGACATGTAATTCTAATTTGCAGAGGAGCAAAAGCTTCTTACCTATTTAAAAGTGGCAGCAAGAATACAATGTGCCAAGCAGATAGCAGAAAAGACTAGAGCAAAGAAAGTAGCTGTATAGAAATAGTAAGAAGAGGAGGAAGCCAAAAAATAGTAGGGAAAAAAGCTTGAAAAGCTTTGAGAGAAGATTCTAATGCAGGGCATAATTTCCCTAGCTATGGAGTCAAAACAAAAAGAGATTCTTGAGATCTCTTCAAAAGATGAGACTAGTTTACAACTATCAAAAAATCAGAGATAAAACAAGTCAAAAAAGATTGTAGAAAAGAGGTGATTAGGATAGGGAGCAAAAACTTCTGCAAGAGATGTATGCAGAGATATATGCATACTAGATACTTATAATTGGTGTATTACAGCAGATAAGTAGTATTTTTACATTTTTTTTTACTAATTTTTACTGAAATTTCTTCTTTTATAGCAGATTCTTGACCTGTATAAGGTATATTATGATCAAGCAGTAGTATATCCCTACTCAAAAAACTACTGGCAGTTCTAGAAAGATGAATCCTATATATTATCACAAAATAAACTACTCACTTGTTTGTAATATCTGAAATATTTGAACCTTGAGTACACTCTCAGAGGTTTAGAAGTGATTTAGAAGTCCAATAATGATAACTCTAAGATCTAATCTTCAGACATAAAAGTATTTATACAAAATGGTGATAGTATATACACAAGCTATTTTCATTACATGATTAAAACTTGTACCTAGTGAGGCTATTATCTATCATAGCAGATGTTAGGCTAATTTTAGAAGATAACTAATCATATCACTACATTGATATGTTTGTATTTCTATAAATACTAATCTTTATATGATGTATGATATATCATTAGATATTATTTGATAAGTGCTTTCCAATACAACTTTAATTATAAAAATCTATTCAGTTGTTCCTGAAATAATAACCAACAAAACTTTTATAGTGGGGGAGAGATGGCATAGTGGAAGAGACCCCTGTCCATATATATTATGCCTACCTCAAACCTACTTGAGGTTATGGGTTCAATTTCTTAGTAGTCCTTTGTATTGAGTAACTACATAAAAAGGTTAGGGTATTGATACTCCATACATAATTCCTCCTGTAGGCATGGACTGCCATCACGCCCTATGTAATAAATTGTTGACTTGAAAAAAAAAAAAAACTTTTACAGTTACTGATGTTAGAAGAAATAGAGTATACAGCAGCATGGTACAGTGTGGACAACTGGCAACACTTATCTGTAGTATATACTTCAATAGTAAGCTGAGAGAGAGCAATAACAATAGACAAGTAGTATTGGTAGTAGTCAACCTCTATCAATGAAAAATGTTTTTTGACTATCTAATTGACTACAGGCTGTAATCTATCTGCTTACTAAGCAGAGTGCATTACAATAACTGATAGCCTGATATCTTAGTTGTTTGTTGTTGCTTTTATACATTCTATATATATATATGGATAGCTCTTATTTGGGACTTTCCAGTGCAATTTAGTTTGTGAAAATCTATTATGATTGATATCCTATATCTTACAAGTAGATATTTCATAGATAATATATATTGGAATATATTTCATCTATGACTTGTTATCTGCTACACCTTGTTGTTCCCTTGTGTTGTATTAGTCAGCATATAGTAGTAAAGGCTTCATTATATTTTCCTCACTTTTCTCTTAAGAATATCTTATATATTACTTATAGTCATTAGATATATAATTATAGATACTATTCTGTATTCTTGTACTTTGCCAATTGACTCATTCTCTACTTTTATTCAAGTCTTTGCCTAAGTTACAACCTGAGCCAAGCTTAAGGTCATAACAAAATCAGTCTACTGGTTATAAAAATATAAGCTGAATAATGTTTGTAACATATATAATAGAATTCTCAGTACTATTGAAAAAATACTTTGAGAACTGGTAAAAGAATAGTACAGGGTTAAAAATCATTTTTGGGACTTATTTAAAGAATAGGACAGAAATATCATAGAGTTAGCAAATATTAAGGCTACTATTGATGTAAGATAGAACCCAGTGAAATCTGTGAAGGAGAATAAAAAGAAAGAAGTTGAAGAGTGTAATCAGGAAGAGTTAGTTTGTAGAGAGATTAGAAGAGATTGAGAAGAAAGTAGTAGTAGTGCAGATGCCTTTTCTTGCCTCTTATTAAAATAGATTATTTTGTGAATATAAAAAAATAAGATAAGAAAACAAAGACAAAAAGACAAAAAAACCCTGTCAAAAGTATGTGAAGACTAGGATTGAACTTATAGCAGTGTGATCAAGATAGAGAAAGAGAACTAGACTTGGTAAAATACATAATATGTAAATTAAGGACTATAGACTTTAATATTATGATCTTAAGCTTAGCTTAGGTTGCAACTTAGACAAAGACTTGAGTAAGAGTAGAGAATTGATTAATTGGTAAAGTATAAAGATACAGAACTATATCTACAACTATATATCTATTGGTTATAAGGAATACATTATATGTCCTTAAGGAAATAATGAAGAGAACATGAGGAGAATATGAGAAAGCTTCTACTACTACATGAGGCACTAGCTGATACTACATGAGAATAAAGCAAGATGCAGTTAATTATGAGTCAAAGATAAAACAGACTCCAACACATGTTTGACATAAGACTAAAACATGAAGTATAAATCGTAGCAATTGTAATATTTAGACTAGGTTAGTTATAATGTGCATACAGACTATAATATATATTATATAAGGTAGACCAGCTTGTGATAGGAACTTTATTGAGTTTTCTTATATTACTCAATATAAGAGTATGTCTTTTGTCTTAACTTGAAACTTAAGTCATAATAGTATAACAAACTCTCTTGGAAAATCTAATGAATAGATTGTATAGTTTTTTGTAAGTCCACAACAATACTATCCATTACAGGTGATATACTCTGAAAATACCCCTCAAGTCAAATTTTATAACTAATAGTACTAACTAATATTTATCTTACTAGTCTTTTCCAGATTGTTAGAACTCTCTAAAACTTGCTTAAAAGTGATAGACTTAGCACTAACAACATACACAAGAAATGACAATAAAACTGCTTACAAGTGAGGTTATTGGATAGGAGTTCTCTGTTTATTTCTTCTCTGCTTGTAATTTATATATTAGTCTAAAAATACAGAGAATGAAAACTGAACATATATATATATATTTGAAGTCTCAGAAGCATATGGTCCTCTTTAGATTTATAGCCTAGTACTAGCTAATTACTTTTTCCTACTTATGAATACTGACTTCTTTTCTTTTCCAGAGTTTTTAACTAGTTGCTTTTACTTGTGAGTTATTTTCCAGCATATTCCTTCTCTGACCTCTTATGTTTATGCTTTTACTAGTATCCCAGACATCTGTGTAGTTCCCAGCTATGCTTGTAAGTATCCTTTTTCATATCCATAAACCCTATATATGAGATTTAGTTTGTCTAATAGCTACCATATTATCTTTTGAGCAAATAAGAACTTGAGAGAGCCTAAGACATTATCTAAGAGTATAAAGTCTTTTTGTTAATATATTAGGCATGGTTTATACCTTAAAGCAAAAGTTCACAGGTTGGCTGAGAGATGTACTCAGTATAAAAACCTATCATGGTACACTTGAACTCTTATATTTTATTTTTCTTTTCTTTTCTTTTTATCTATTTTCTTTGACTTGATTTCTCTTTTTCATTTATTTTTTGGATAATGAAGAGACATGTGACTGTAGTCACATGACACATCATATAACATAATACTATAGGCCTAGAATCTAGAAAAAGAGGCTAGAAGGATGATGTCAAGATATATGTCAACAGTATATTCACCTTATGGTATATATATTGTATACTCATAGCAAACATATGGACATTAGGGTAGGGTTATTTATCATTAACACAGACTATATATTATAGTGTAGGAATACATTGGAGACTTCTTATCAAGTTCTCTTATGATTCTTATAAGACTCTTGCTTTCATAAGACTATTTAGTATACTATTGATTATTTTGATTAGTAGTTGTCACAACAAAACCCTGTACAAAGAGCATGGTGATGCTGACTTTCCAGAACAATCTTGACTTCAGTTTATATACTGTGTTATCTGTCTACCACATAGTCACAACTTTAGAAGTTGGAACAAAGTTCAAAGAAAATGAGTGCTAATATACTATGTTGCTGTAGAATACTAGAAATCATGTTCACTTGAATATTGATTATTAGACAAGTAAATTATAGTGTAAACACTAGTCTTATATACAAAGAAGAGTAATAAAAGATACTTGGAGGTTTTAAAGTACAGCTCCAAGTAAAGATTTCAGTGATAAGATACTAAAAGAAGTCAATAGAAAAACTCCACTATAGAAGACCAAGTTCAAGTATCTCTTCTATGGATAATTGAGTACTCAAGGGGTTCAAAATTGGTAGTATCATTGTTGTAGAAGTATATTGTAAGAAATAAGACTGTTATAAAAGATAGGCTTTTGTTAGAGATCAAAGAAGACATTACTACTGTAAAGAATGGTCTTTGGAATAGATGGACTTAGTATATAACATGATATGTTAAAGAAGGCCTATAAATACTCAAAAACTTATAAGAGTATATTATTTCATTGAAAAATATTTTTTGGTGTGATATTAGGGAAAGTGTTGAAAGTAGCTAGTTTGAACATAAAAACATAAAAGACTAAATATACAGACTGCATAAACTCTGGGTATTACAATTCAAGCTCAAGTGTAAAAGCAAGAGATAAATCTTGTATTAGGTTGATATAAGAAAACTTGATAAAGTTTCTTATACAAAGTATCTATCTAATATATACTAGGTTGATAGTCTATGCTAAGCTATATCTAACCTACTTTAAAGACCATATATTATATATAAGATCAACATATAAAAATAAAAAACATATTGTATAATATCATTATTCTAGAATATTTTATGTCTTTCTCCTATATCACATGATTATGTAACTAACCTGTGATAGTCATGTGTAATATTATGCTATAACCCTAATTCTAAGTCCAAAATAAGAAAATAAATAAAAAAGAATAAGTTTACTATCTTCAACTTGTTAGGAGTACAGTATGAAGTACATATATAGTACCAGCCAGATGTCAAAGCTAAGCTTAACATTGTGCACTTTTAGCATAACTGGTTTAGTGGCTGGTCTGTTCCTAATATAAATGTCAAGAATGAAGGAAGCGGATTTAACACTTTTTTATTTTATTTTTTTATTTTTATTTTCTTTTCGATTTATTTTCTTTTATTCTATTTTTAGAACTAGGGTTAGGGTTAGAGTGACAAGATCACACTGTCACACAGCAGGTCACATCAGATGACATGATCACAAGTCACATGATGTATGGAAGGATGTAGAATGTTCTGAAAGGATAATGTCATACAATGTGTGATATATATGTGGACCTTAAGGCATACACATGGTTGTTTAGGGTAGGCTAGAAATAGCTCACACAGACCATTAGGTATTTGTATATAAGGTAGACAATCCTGTATAGAGTTCTTTATTGAGTTCTCTTGTGTTAACCCAATACAAGGTTTATTCTCTTAACCAACTCTAAGGTTTTGAGTTTGTAACACAACTCTGCTATTACTATCCTTTCAAGGTTTCTCTTCTAGAGAAATTGACTTCTACTTTAAATACTTCTCTATCCTATCCATACAACATCTTTATTATATCTTTCTGGTAATTCTCCCCTTCTAAAATCATGTTTCTCCTTCATATCTAACTTTTCTTGTCTCACAACTTTTATACTTAGCCTCTTCTTGAACTCTGCCTCTACTTCTTTTGTACTCTTCAAATTTCCCATATATCATTTTCTGCTATAAATCCCTTCTAATATACCAAGTACTTTACTAACTCCTATATTTTTCTTTCATTTAATATTTTTTCCACCTTTTATTTTTCAATTTCATCTACTTCTATTAGTTTCACCTCTTCTACCTTCTGTTCTTTCACTAGTTCTCTATATCTTACTACTTGACTAATATTCACAACTAGGTGAATTCTTGTTAAAGTTGATAGTCTTAGTTTGACCACATTAATAGATACTATCTATCAATAATATATAGACCAATGTATTGATCTACTAGCTTCTTTGCTGGTCTTTCTCTAAACCTTGCTATTTCATTTCTTCTTGTGCCTTCTTTAATGCTGCTCCCACTTTCTTATAAACTTTCTTCATCCTTTCTGCAAACTCTGTTACTTTCTCTACTTTTCCTTTTATTTTAATATTTGCTCTCTTTCTCAACTCTCTTCCATAATTTGTCATAAATAGAAACATCTTAGTTACTGAATATGTCTTGTTATTTACTATAAACTCCACTGTCATCAACTATTTTGGCCAATTCTTTTGTTTATGATCTATAAAGAACTGTAGATATTGTTCTAGTTCCTAATTCATATGTTCAGTTTGACTATTTGTTTGTAGATGGAAGAAATTCAACTTCTATGATAGCTCTGCTGCAGACTATGGTCCTCTATCTGATATTTTTCCCTCTAACAACCTATGTAACTTTCACACATTATCTCTGAACAACCATGCCAGTTTCTCTATTATTTCTTCTATTGTTACCACAAAATAAGCTATTTTGAACAACCTATTACAAAATACCAGAATTGCATTCTTTCTTGCTACTAATGATAACTTTGTGATCAAGTTAACTGTCAGATATGTCTACAGCTTCTCTGGTACTTTATTTATTATTAACTTCTCTGCTGGTGCCTCCATCCTATTCTTCAATCTTGAATACAAATTACACCCATCTATATATCTCTGCACATTTTTTATCACTCCTAGCTACTAATAATTCCATGTCACCAATTCTATTGTCTTCCATCTTCCTTTATATCCAGCTACTAGCACATCATGGTATAACCAGATAATCTTTACTCTTAACTCCTCATTCTTTGGTATATACACCTTTCTTTTCTTCAACACTAATTCTCCATCTATCTGCCACTCATTGCCTCTTAACACTTTTACTCCCACCTTCTTCATCTCTTCTACTACTCTAACTATCTCTTTGCCTTTTTCTTTAGCTTTTTAATTTTGTTTTCTGTTCCCACTTTCCAATTTAGTCTTCTACTTAATCTATCTGCCTTTCCCATCTTCATCCCAGGTACATGTTTTAAGATGAAATCAAATCTTGATAATAATGCCTATTGAGCTTTATCTACAATTTGGTTTCTACACTTTTATAAAAATATTTCAGGCTCTTGTAATCTATTCAATCCTCAAATTTAAACTTGGTGCTCTTTAACAAGTGCTTCCAATTATTTAGCCCTCTAATTACCACTAGTATTTCATTGTTATAGATTTCATGATTTCTTTCCATCTCATTCCAAGATTTTAACATCTTTCTCTAAGTCTAACTCCTAACACCAGTTCTTTTGTACACTTTTCCTTCAACTTCCTGAATGCTTTCTCCTATCTCTCTGTCTAGTCCCACTTTTGATATTTGTACTGGGTTATATAATAGCCTAGCTATAGATGTAAAATCTTTAACAAACTATTTATAGTAATTGGCAAGCTTTAAAATTTCTAAACATTCTTGACCCTATTAGAAGTCATTCAGTCTAATACCATCTTTATCTTTTCCTCCTCCATTTTCATCTTGTCTGGCCCAATTACTACTTCTAAAAACTCCACTTTTCTAACCTCTTATTTGTACTTCTCATACTAATTATTTTCCACCAACTTCTTTACTACTTCTTTAGTATCAATCAAGTTTTGTACTTTCTTATCATTGTCTAGAGTATCACAGGTGAGTTTGTCAAGCCAAAGAGTATTACTGTTGGTTTGAATGATTCTTCCAGAGTTATGAACACCACCTTCCACTCCTCTCTCTTTTATTCATACATTATTATACCCCTATTATAGATCTAATTTAATTTCTTAATACCAATATTTTTATAATATACAAAATTAAAAGCAAAGGATAGTTATTTTTTTTACAGTCTGGTTATTTAAGTATTTATAGTTCTGTATATTTCTCTTCTCTCTTAACAATGGATATACATTCCCCTTTTTTAGCACAAATTCTTCCTTCACATCTATTATATAGCCCTATATTTTTCTTGTTAGCATTTTTTTGCTCACTTTCTTCCTAGAAACATGGATCTACTTGTAGAATATTTAAGATACCAATTTCTTAGCTTCTTTCTCTGACTTTACTACTTTCTTACTCTTGTTCCAAATCTCCTACTCTTTTACTATCTTCTTCACTTTTATTGTCCTTTCTTTTTTTGAATATCTCTACTATTATCTCTTCTTATGTGTTAATCCTTTCAAATCCAATTTGTTCTGTCATTTGTCTTAATAAGTCTCTATTTGAGTTGCATCTGAATGAATTATCCATTACTCTACTACAGAGTATTGCAAACTTATTGTAGTTAGAACATAGCAAAGGACTACTAGATTCTCCTCCTCTTTTAAATGTTCATCACTGTTTTGGTAACTAATCTGTCTTTCTTGTCCAGTTGTTCTCCAATTCCTAAAATACCTTGTAATATGACCAAAACTTCTGCAATTCATTTTCTGATCTATGTCTATAGTGTATGCTGACTACTTACTTGATCATAATTTTAGATGATGAAAACAAAGTTTGAGTTCATAAGTACTGATACAAAGATGAAGTATGTTATTATTAACACTAGAGTTTAATAAATAATTATAGTCAATTATTTACCAGTTCTTAAATCAGTCCTTCAATCCTAAGAAAACACTTGAATACTCAAGTGAAGGTATCTGTTATAGTGTGCTTGGACACTAACATTTTTCTTTGCTTTTATTTATTTTTCTTGATTTAATATTTCTTTTCTTTTTCTTTTTCTTTTTATTTGATGATGAAGAGGCATGTCACATGATATGAGGTCATAGGCCTAGAATCTAGGAGAAAGGAATAGAAGGATAATGTCAGGGCACATGTATATGACATGGTGTTCTTATGGAAGACATAAGGTTGACACATGGTGGAAGCATGGACTACACATAGACATTAGGATAGGGTTTATTGTTAGCATGGACCATAAGAACTTTGTATAAATAGAGTAGCAATACATCAGGGACTCCTTGTTGAGTTCTCTTGTGATCCCTACTTGATATCCATCTTGAGATTTATTGCTTGTGTTACTATTGGTCTTTTGACTAGTGGTTGCCACAATAGTATCAACACATAGTCTAACAATTCTTTATATTGAGTGATGTCAATGTCTTGGTTTTGGCTTCATGAGTAACTGAATGTCTTGATTAAATTGATCTATAATAAGACAGAGATGAGGTTTTGGGATTTTGAGTTTGAGTAGCAATATTATGGAAGACAAAGTACACTTGGAGTTTGAAAGAGTGTAGTCAGTTGTAGAAATGTTCATTGTTTAGACTTTGATATTTGACAAAGAATATAATATTCTAAGTCTATCCTGTTACTTAATACTGACATCTCAAGTAAGAGTGTGTTAAATAAACATTCCACTTATTCATACTATCAGTTTACAGCAATTGCAATGGATTACTTTATATAGAAATTATATTAGCATTATGCACATCCCTTAAGGTATATAAACCTCAGTAGACTAGTTCAAATTATTACTTGTCTTATATCACTGATACCACCAACAGTCTTCCTTACTACATTTGGTAAGTGGTCACAACTGCACATGCTGTGCACTGTTTCTTCCAACACAAGTCTTTTGTTAGATTCAGGGAGAGGTTGGGTGTTGTTTCAATATCTCACTGAGCGGAAGTGTCAAAAACAGCTTGGTATCAGCATTTTATTTATCGTTATGTTTCGGACTGAGTATGCCATTGCAATACTGATAGTGACTGAAACATGTCAGCTACCTCACGTCGTATACATTTGAGTTGACTCTGCAATGGGTAGTTAATGGTAGTTAACGTTTCTACTAGAGAACTCCTGTGTCTATTCAGAGTATTGTTCTACTACTGTACAGTAGTCAAGACTATTGCCGTCTACGTGGTTCGATTTCACTCGTCACACGACCGCGAAAAAAATACCAAGGATTAGGAAGGGTTACTTACCCATTTCTGAAAGAGTGAGTTATTGAAGGTAATCATGCAGGTAAAGTAAAATACGTCACCATCCTCGTCCACATACATAGGCACATCACAGCCAAACGCACTAGCATCTGCAGCACCGAAAAGTCCCTCTGAAAGTCGAAAGGGCCGAGAGAATTGCGAGACGATTTGA
>JAJOHK020000753.1:0-20255 GCA_022457215.2 Leucocoprinus gongylophorus
TAGAGTATATTATCTAGGATAGATAGTATTGTTGGAGGCTCTTAAGGAGTTTTGCAATCTATTTACTAAATTTTCCAAAGAAGCTTGTTATATAGTATAAGGTTTACTATTTAGAAGTATGTTAGAAGGAGAAAGTATTTGCAAGTGGATGTTATTCATATATTTCTTTTAATATTCTTTCTAACTATATTCTTTTGCATTTATAAAAGCCTTTTTAAGAGTTTTATGTATTCTAATCTTATTTATCATTTCTATACCTTTTCTTGATTCTTGAAGCTGATATTGTCCTCTTTGAATTATTTAATATACAGTTAAGAGCTAGGGTTGTATAACTCTTGTTATATCCTAGTATAATCTTATTTCTATTTGATCCCTGTTATTTAGAGCCCACTGCAAGGCAATACTTCTTGAAAGGTACTTCTAACTCTATATAGATTTGAACAGATTATAGATTACTGTCCAGATAAGTCTATGGATAAGCTATATACACTGTATTAAAGACTTAACCATAATAAAAATATAATATTGTTTAAAACAGAGTATCTAGTGATATATATATTAGAAGAACTGATATTTGAAAGAGAGGAACATGACCTTCTTATAGACATCTACTAGGGTAATAAAATAAATCAACAAAAAGAACCAGTAGCTCATACAGCTAAAGAACTTTATTAACCTACTTCTAAGCCAGTATAGTTTTTAATATAGTCTCAAACAGACAGGTTGCTTCTTTTTCAATTAAAGATTTACATTTCTGATGTTTTAAACTTACTGTAGTATATTGTGTTCCTTTATCATAATACAAAGGTTACCAGATATATTAGATATTAGAAAACTTTATGTCATAAACTTCATTCAACTTTTATCTCTACAACCAGTAGACCAATTCTTACAAACCAAGTTACACTGGAAAGCCCTAAATAAGTGTTATTTACATATATGTAGAATATACAAAAGTAACAACAGATTATTAAGATATTAGACCATCAGTAACTAAAGTTGGCTATTATCTCAGAAATGACTAAACAAATTCCTATGATCAAACTTATATTGGAAAGCACTCATAAGACTATTTTTAATAATATATTATATATTATATCAAGATCATTATTCATAGGAATACAAGTATATCAATATAGTGACATAATTAGTTATCTTTTAAAGTTAGCCTAACATCTACTATAAAATATAATAGTCTTGTCCCACCAGATAAGAGTTTTGATCATGTAATAGAAATAGCTTGTATATAGACCATCATCATTTTGTATATATATACTTCTATATCTGAAGATTAGACATCAGACTTAATAACATTAATTATTATTAATTATTTATCTCTTATTATTATTGACATCTATATTGATTATCATTATTATTGTTATTATTATTGAACTTCTAAATCACTTCTAAATCTCTGAAAGTATATTTATGATTTAGCCATCTTAAACAAGTAAGTAGTTTATTTTATAATACTCTAGAATTAGTATTATAGAGCTATTGGTAGCTCTAAATATTTAGGTATATTAGTCAGTATATCAATACCTGCAATTTGTATCTGTGGACTAAGCTTATTTGCTACTTACTTCTTAGAAAGCTATATCTACTGTCTATACTAAATACAAGATAAGAGACCATTAGTATTAACTTTGTTGTAAAACTCCCAAAATCTGTAAAGTTTGGTGTGATGATAATAATAGTAGACTTGGTCTCTAAAAGAGTTCACTTTGTTTTTACTACTATTATAATAGAAGATATTGTAAAACTCTTTTTGTACTATGTCTAGAAGCTCTATAGCCTTTCTAACTATATAGTTTTGAATAAAGAATCACAGTTTATTGTACTCTTTGCTAAGTATTTAAATCAACTGCTTAGTATTAAAATAACATTATTTATAGCTTAACATCCTCAAACTAATAGACAAATGGAACAAGTAAACCAAGAGTTCAAATAGTACTTGCAGATATTTATCAGCAAACATTAGAGCAATTAATAAAACCTTTTTCTACTAATAGAGTTGTAACATAATAATTATGTATACTCCTCTACATAACAACTACTGTTTTTTTTCATTGGGCTCTCACTCATCTTCTTATAACTATTGATTCACTTATCTTAGCTACCAACCAATAAGCCTTTACTATTTAGCAATATTCTATTTAAGGTTCCTAACTATATAACTTTATTACTTCATAGTTAGGTTATCAAATGTTCTACCTGATATTTTACTTGATTAGTATAGACTCTTAGATACTTAAAGCAGCTACTACTCCTAGAAAACTCTATTTTGTTCTCTTAGGATATTATAATTTAAGACTTATAGAGTGAAGTTAGAAAAAGAATCTTGTATTAGAGTTAATACAAGAGAACTCAATGGAGTTTCTAAGTATAATTTATTTATCTTATATATGCTGGGCTAATAGTTTATACTACATTAAACCTAGATACTCTAAAAAGCATGTATTTGCTTTAAAGTCAATATGTATAATATATGCTATATAATATTTGTCAGGTTTAAAAACAATAGACTTCAATTTTATTTTATTTTATTTTCTATTTTTATTTTTATTTTTATTTTCTATTTTTAGAACTCTAGAGTTAGAGTTAGAGTGATGATTGGTCACAGTAATGGTCACAAATCATGAGATATAAGGGAAAGAAATAGAAGGTTTTAGAAGAAGTGATATTATATAACATATATACTGTATGTTGACCTTATGCCTAACACATGGTCATTTAGAGTAGGATGCATAGTAGTTAGCACAGACTATCTAAATAGGTATAAGGTAGACTACTTTATAAAGGGCTCTTTATCGAGTTCTCTTGTGTTTACTTTAATACAAAAGTTTGTTTTTTTACCTAACTCCAAAAGGTTTAAGTTCATAACAATATTATTGTTCTAAAATCTTCTAAAATCTTCTTTTATAACATGTGATTATGTGATTGTGATAGTCACATGTAACATCATGTTAACTCCAACTCTAAGTTTAAAATAAGAAAATAAAGTAAAAATAAATGAAAATAAATAGAGTTTATTATCTTTAACTCTAATATAGAATTTTTCTAAAGATAAGTTTTATACTTAGCTATTGAAATAAATATAACTTAGAATTTTCCTAGATTTATAATCTCTATTATATTACTATTATCTTTATCTAGTTGCTTTAACAGTAACTAAATAATTAAAAACCTTTATAGAAATATCTAGAATAATAACTAAGAAAGAGAAGAAACTTTCAATAGTAACCATTAAAGTAGAAAAGTATTAGAATATTGAGTAGCATCTTGTAAAAATTGATTATAAAGGATAGCAGCATTAGCTTAAAGAGTATTATAGAGTTCAGCAAGGATCTAGGAGTACTTATTGTAGAGAGTGATAATAGGATTTGATGGGATTAAGAGAAAAGATTTGAATATTTGAACTTTGTATAAAGACAAGTCTTCTAATATTACTGTATCTTAAAACAACAGTAACTAGGTAAAATTTAATAGCTGAGAATTCAACTACTCAAATAAATTATAGAATTCTAGAGTTGAGTGGAACTCTACTACTTTTTTCAGTACAAATATTTCTTGTTATGACTTAAGTCTTAAATCTTAAGACAAAAGTATACTTTTGTATTGAGTAATACTATTAAATACAGTTTACATTAGGAGATAAAAGCTTACAGGGTTGGTTTGGAGATGTGGACTTGTTAGAACAATTTTGGCTTCAGCTTATATACTGTACTATCTATCTGCCACATAGTTGTAACTTTAGATAATTGAGTGAAGTCTAAGATAGAGATAAGTACTAATTTGGTATATTGCTGTTGAATATAGAGAGTCGAGTTTAATAGAGATTATCTTTGTTGATTATCAGACTAGCAAATTATAGTATAACTACTAGTTTTATATATAAGTAGAAGATATAGAAGATGCTTGGAGTTTTAATAATATAGCTTCTATTGTCCTAAGTAAAGGTTTCAGTGGTAAGACACTGACAGAAGTGATGTAGCAGAACTCTACCATAAAGAAACAAGTCAAATAGAAGTATTTCTATCATAAAAGACTGGATATCTAGTAAATTGTTACATCACTATTGTGAAAATATATTGTGAAAAGAATAGCTATCATAGAAAATAAGCTTGTGAGATAGATGTTGAGAGATCAATATCACTACAGAGATATATCTTTTAAACAGGTAGATTCAGCATATAACAAATATAAGAAAACTTAATAAAGTTCCCATAATAAACTATTTTATCTTATATACTATAGACAATAGTTTTTATACACACTAAAGCTAACCTATTCTAAAGCCTATACAATTTCCATAAGGCTAACATATTGGTATTATATTATATGATATCATTTGTTCTAGAATCTTTTATAATTTTCTTTATGTTATATAATTGTATGATCTATAATTATTATATATGTGACCATAGTATAATATGTGTTATGTTTTTGTTATAATTTGTGACATGTGTAATATCATATCACACTTTTTTGTCTAAGTTCAAAATAATAAAAATAAAAACTAAGATAAAATAAATAGAAAATAGAAAATAAAATAAAATAAAAACCAAGTTTATTTTGTTCACAACTCTAATACTTCTAAGAAATTCTCCTAGAAGTTCTCTTTTAGACCAAAGCTTTTTTACTTGATTAAATACTAATATTATTGTTAATACCATTAGCTATCTAGAATTTTCTTAATATTTTATTCTTATTGTCTATTTATAAAGATAAAATAGAATAGAGAGTCCAGATATCTACTAGAGATTAGGTTTTTAAGTGCTATAGTTAACTTTTATGGACTTTTACAACCTTTAAAAAGTTCTAAGTATATAATTAATTAAGTATAATAGTACTTATCTCTAAAAAGTTCTAAGAGAACTGAATGAAAACAACTATTCTAAATACTACTGGAATATATTCCAATATAGTGGAATAATACTAATATAATTAGAAAATAATAATAACCAGATAGTTAGAAATCTAAACAAAAGCATCTAAAAGAATTACCAAGAAAGAAAAGAAGCTTAAAACAGTGACAACCAGAGTAGAGCAGTAT
This sequence comes from Leucocoprinus gongylophorus, assembly GCA_022457215.2. Lineage (NCBI taxonomy): Eukaryota > Fungi > Basidiomycota > Agaricomycetes > Agaricales > Agaricaceae > Leucocoprinus > Leucocoprinus gongylophorus. The sequence continues at coordinate 5,057 of JAJOHK020000753.1, forward strand.
CAGAACATTGAGAAGCATAATATGAAGTTTGACCATGGTAAGCAACAGTATTGGTCTAAGAGAGATCACAGGGTTTAATAAGATTTAAATGCTTAAACTTTAAACAAAGATAAGTTTTTTAATATAATACTAGTTTTGTAGTAAAGATGAGTTTTAACTCTTCAAATACTTTTTCCTGTTTTACCTTCTAATTTCACTTCTTCTTCTTTTTAATAAAGATATTGCTATCTTTGTAAAGTTTTTGACAATCTTTTAATAGTAGCTTACTAACTTTAAAAACTTTTAGACATTTTTGATACTTCCTTTACTTTTATTTTTACTATTTTGACTCCTTTTAGTTCTAGCTTTACTTCTAAAAATTCTATCTTTCTTGCCTTTTATATAAGTTTTTCTGGCTTTATACAAAAGTTATTAGCCTCTATTCTTTTTAATATATTCTTTACTATTTTATTATGTTCTATCTCAAAGTTTGTAGTTACTAATATTATTAATAAAAGATACTATACTATCTTTATTAATCAAATCTCCAAGGATATTATTCATTATCATTTAAAAAGTAGCTAATAATAATGAATTATTCAATTAAAAGAATATTAGAGTTACTTTATATAATTTTATAAAAACTATGAATATTATGACTTAGGCTTAAGTTTATATACTTCTAAAAGTTAGTCTGTATATATCTAATTTATTCTAGAACTATAATTAAGTTTTTTTAATAATTTCTATGATATTTTATTAAGTCACACAACTTTGTGACTATAATATTTATAACAATCACATATAATATAACATTATATTTCTTAGTTAAGTTTAAAAAAGAAAATATAAACTATAAAAAAATTATAAGATTAGAAAAATAAAAAATATCTAAATTTACTTAAAAGATTTTTAATAATGAATACTATTTTTCACTCATTCTCTTTTTTTATTCAATCAGAAATTAAGAGTATAAGATAACTATTCTTAATAGTTTAGTTATTTAAATATTTATAATTCTATATTATTTACTTTTTTTTAACTATAAATAATATTGATGATATTTAAGATAATTTAGAGAAATAAATATATTTTTCTATTAGGTATAGTTTATATTTGTGAAAAAAGTCTATTATTAGAGTTTCAAGTATTAAACTTGGTTTATTTTATTTTATTTCTCTTTTATTTTGATTTTTTTTTAATTTTCTTTATTTGAACTTGGATAAGAGATTGTAATATAATAATCATATCATATATAATAAAAGTATGATATATATCATAGTTATAATTATAATATCATATAACTAAAAGAAAGTTAAAAAAGGTTTTAAAATAGATAATATTATACAATATAAATATTATATATTAGCCTTATTAATAGTATATGGACTTTAGGATGGACTATTTATAAATGTATATATACTATAGTTTAAAGTATATAAAATAGACTACTTTATACTAAGAATTTACTTTAATATAAGGTTTTTCTTTGCCTTAATACTTTAAAACTTAAGTTATAACATTGTATAAAATTTTAAATGACCTTGGTTTTAACTTATATATCATACTACTACTAGTTTATAATTATAATTTCAAAGAAAAAGTTTAGAGATTCTTACTATTAACATTAGAGTTTAATATCAGATAATCATTGTTAATTATGAGACTATAATGTACTTACTAGTCTTTATATATTAAAAAAGTATTTAGAATACTTAAATACTCAAATAAAGATTTGTGTTAACAATTATAGTACTTAGAAGTGAACTTTGTATTTGAGGAAAAAATATTTTAATTATATAAAAAATTATGTTAGTAATTGTTATGAACTTATACTCTTAATGTTAAACAAAAGCATAATTTTTATATTAGAGTAATTTCTTTCCTGGTTATATAACTGTATAATCAATAATATTATATCTTTGCAATAGTCTATATCTTATTGTTATACTTCTGTTATATCTTTATGATATGTAGTTATGGCATATGACAATATGTTCTTTTCTTTTAAGTTTAAAAGCTATACTACTAAATAAAGAATATTATAAGAACAAAGAAATTACTAAGTTTCTTTTGTAAAATTATAATAGTAATATAGATATATAAATTATAAAGAAGTTTCTAATATAAAGTTGATAATAAGAAATTTACAAGTATATTACTCAATATCACTCAATTAAATAATAAAATATATTTATATAATAGTCTAGATCTAGTTATTATTACTTATAGTAAGTCTTTAAATAATTATTACTAACTTTCTTTATATCTAAAGTCTAGCTTTTTTGTTAAAAATAACTAACAATTATAATAATTGTCAGTTAAAAATAATAAGAGATTAAGAAGTAGTAAAACTTCAAGATGAGAGATTACTAAGAAATATTGTATTTTACTATTGTATAACCAGTTGTCAGAATAATAATAATTTATTCAGAAAACTAAATATTGAAATATACAAATTTAACAAAGTTTTTATTAGATTATACTTATATAATTATAGAGCAGTTTATATATTATCTAACTTTAATTTATTACTAACAAAGAAAACATAAAATATACTAGAAAATTCTATAATATATAACTATTATATAACTTTCTTATATAATCTCACACTTTTAAAATAAAATAAAAGTAGTCTAATAATAAAAAGGAGTTTGTTTATATAAGTTTATAATAAGCTTTAAAAATAGAAATTAATATTATAGCTTAAGTTTAAGAATAAGAACAGAAGTTCATCTTGCAGGAAAATACAAGTATATACTAAACTATTGTATATTAAGATTAAGAAAGTTAAACTTGATTTATTTTATTTTATTCTTTTTGATTTATTTTTCTATTTTCTATTTTTAGAACAACTAGGGTTAGGGTTGATTGGTCACACTGTCACATCAGTCACAACTTGATAGCATAGTCACAAGACAGATTATGAGACATAAGAGAATTTAGTAGAAGGTTCTAGAACAAGTAATGTCATACAGTATAGACAACACATGCTGGCCTCATGGTCTATACATGGTCATTTAGGGTAGGGTGCACAGTAGTGAGCATAGACCATTGGAAGTAGTATATAAGGTAGACTACTTTGTAAAGGGATTTCCATTGAGTTCTCTTGTATTTCTCTAATACAAAAGTTGTTTTTATATCCAACTCTAAGGATTAAGATCATAACATTGTATAAGTAAATATATTAATACTATTATACTATATGCTTACTTTGTGTTACCTTGTACTGTTCTAAATATTTGTTTTTATTTCATATATATATTATTTATCTCATAGCATAAATATTAAACTCTTATAGATATTTATTTTAGTTTTTATTTGTATTGTAAGTAACTGAAGTAAGCTAGTTTATTATTTTATTATTATAAATCTTATATTAGATAATATAAAAAAACTTAATAATAAAGTTTTTACTACAATTTAGTTTATTTACTTTATATATCTTTGATATTAATCTATATATATTTATACTAATCTATTATAAAGTATAAATAAGATCTTTTAGTAAGTTCTATAATGTTTTATCTATCATATAATTATATAATTACAATATAATATTATATCTCTGTTACTTTGTAATTTGTAGCTATTACATATAATTTTTTGTCAAAATCTATTAATTATATTCAAATAAGAAAAACTAAATAAAGAAAGAAAAATAAATAAAATAAAATCAAATTCATTATTTATAACTTTGACATTTTAGACTTGGTTTTTTTATTTTGTTTATTTTTTTAAATTTAAATTTAAATTTTTCTTTTAATTTATTTTTAGTATTTTTTTATTTTGAACTTTGTATAGTAGTATTTAATAAAGAATTAGTAAATCTCTCTCCTTCAAATTTTTAAAACTTTCAAAAAATCTCTTTTTCAACTAAAAAAATAAATATTAATATAGATAAGACTAAAGGCTGGTTAAAATCATTTAGCCCTAATACTTCTAAAGAACTATCTATTTACTCTAATGCATTATCTGTTATAGCAACTACTAGTTATAAAGACCAATAGTAATATAAGCAATAAATCTCTTAGTAGGATATTTATGTGAGAATTACAAGAGAACTTAACAAGAAGTTCTTGTTATACTTCTATACTATTTATATAAAAGTATTCTGGTTCATACTAGTAATAAATAATCCTATCCTAATGTTTATGTATTGTTTATACTATTATAAACTCAAAAACTTAAAGTTGTTTAAGAGAAAGAATCTTGTATTAGAGTTAACACAAGGGAACTCAATAGAGAACTCTATACAGAATTATCTATCTTATATACTAAACTATAATAGTCTATGCTACTACTTCTCTAGCCTACCCTAAAGACTATGTGTTTGCTTCAAGGCTAACATATATAAGATACATTGTTATGACATTATCCTTCCAAAATTTTCTATATCCTTCTCTATGATCTTATAACTTGTGACTATTACTGTTACTGTGTAATCTGATGTGACTGATATGTAATAGCATGATCATAATGTTACTCTAATCTTAACTCTAAGTTCCCAAAATAGAAATGAGAAAAGAAAAGAAAATATTTAGAGTCTACTATCTTAAACTCTAATATATACTTCTACTATGTCTTATCCTCATATCTTCTATAAGAACACTATTGTCAAGATTGTTGACAATGGACTTCATTTATTTTTATTTTTCTTTCATTTTATTTTTCTTTGCCTTTTAATTTCTAATTTCTATTTTTAGAACAACTCGGGTTAAGGGTTATCAGTCACGCTGTCACATCAGTCACAAATTGATGGCGTAGTCATAAGACTAATCATGAGACTTGGGAGAATGGAGTAGAAGGTACTAGAATAAAGTGACATCATACAGCATGGATAACACATGCTGGCCTCATGTAATACTCATGGTTATTTAGGGTAGGGTGCACAGTAGTTAGCACGGACCATGGGCTATAGTATATAAGGTAGACTACTTTGTCTTAGGAACTCTATCGAGTTTTCTTGTGTTACTTAATACAAGAGTTGTTCTATCGCTTAAACTCTTTGAGCCTTAGTTTATAACAACTATGCTATATATATATATTCTGATGTTATTCTTCTAGTTTTTTCTTCCAAAGTTTAGGCCTATAACCTCATATTATGTAACATGTCATGTGACCATAGTCATATATCTCTTTCTTATCCAAATAAAAAGAAAAAAAAAGAAAATCAAAAGAAAAGAAATATTAAATCAAGAAAAATAAATAAAAGAAAAAGAAAAATATTAGTATCAAAGTGTACCATAATATTATCTATAGATTATATGGATAGAGTTCAAGCTTTGGCCAACAACTAGATATAAGCTGATCAAACAGACTAGAAAATTAGTCAAACTTTCTCTTTTTCTTATACAACAGTTAAAAAGAAGGAGAATATCTCTTCAAAAATGGCACCACTTATTGAAACTATATATAATCCTTATATGACTGAAGTTAATAATATCACAAAATAAGCTACTCACTGGTTGTGGTACTTGAACTTAATAGTTTTTTAGAGATTTAGTATAAGGAGATAATAATACTAGGTAATGAGTAGTATTACTAAGAATAATTGATGTTGTTAAGTCTGAGGTCTAATCCTCAGATACAGAGGTATATATAAAATAGTAATGGTCAATGCACAAGCTGTTTCTATCACATAATTAAAACTCATATCTAATAGGAGCTGTCATCTGTCATAGTAGCTGTCAGGCTAATTTTAGAAGGTAACTAATTATGTCACTATATTGATATGATTGTATTTCTATTAATACTTATTGCTATAAGATATACCATATATTATTGGAAACAATTTAATAAGCACTTTCCAATGCAAGTTTGATTATGCAAATCTGTCCAGCCATTCATGAGATATGTAGAATGTACAAAAACAACAACAAAAACCAAGATATCAGGCCATCAGTAACTGTAAAAGCTTTGTTTGCTAATATGTGCAGATAGCCCTCATTTGGGGCTTTATAGCATAACTTAGTTTGTGAAAATTGGTTCACTAGTTGTAAAAATACAAGCTAAATAAAGTTTGTGATATTTCTTTTCTTCAGGGCAGATATGGATGTAGGTCAAGGTTTAGCCCTTTCCCTTATCTTATCAGCACTCTATATTGCTCTAACTTTTTACATTTACAAGAAAAGAACAAATAATCTTATATCTCCCATTTCTGTTTCCACAGTCTCTTTATTTCTCAGGAAAAAAACTACAAAAGATCAAATACAAATTTATTTTGTAGCTACAATGTTATTTCTTCTCTTTTTGAGCAGTTTGGTCTTATAATCAAACATAACAAATCAGAGATTGTTTATTTTTCTTGGATAACAAAGAACTATAATCCCCTTGCTTTGGACCTTAAACCATGAGAAGAATCTCTTCTGTGACCAAAGAATAAGTAGAAATACTTAGATTTTATTTTTGACAGGAAACTTTCTTTTTATCAACACATTCATTTCTATACCAACAAAGTCCTGTTCACTATTAAGGGTATGAAAATTTTGGGAAATTTCACAAGAGGTTTATCATCTTTGCATAAGTGACTACTTTACAGAATGTGCACTATGTTCATTGTGCTTTATGGTTTCTAACTATAATACTATAAAGGGGTATCTCTCTTCTATCCTTTCAAGAAATTAGAAAAAATACAATGAAGAGTGATGCTATGGATTACAAATACTTTTCACACTTTACCATTGTAGGAAGTAGAGGTTATAGTAGGCCTTATTCTTATTTATCTTCATCTCAACAAAATTAGTAGTAGACATTATCTGAGAGCAGCATCTTTACCTCAATATTATGCCCTAAACTCTCCTCTCAATAAATATTACTTTAAGAAGACTAAACCTTATTATTTTTTCATAGGTTACCTTATATGCAAACAATGTTCTAAAATCAAGAGTTTGATAGTGGACACTAACAATTACTTAAATAAAGTTTTATCTTCTTTTAATAGACTTTATAAAGAACTTTCTTTAGGTTTTTGATAGTAGACACATTCTCTGATTGTTTCTTTTTTCATATAGTGAACTATAAAAAACACTAAAGCTAAAGTCACTCATTGAAATAAAATCAATAAGATCTTCAATAAATCTCTTTCAAACCTAAGCACTGTTCTTGTCATATTCAATACCAGTACTAAAAATAATGTTATAACTTCAATTTTGCACATATATAATGGTTATAATATCATTGTTAAAACAGTTTGCTATACAATAAATGTTATATTCACTAAAGCTGAACTTTTACTATTAAATATTGTTATAGTATGAGAGTGTGGACAGACTTTAGGGTTAGGGTTAGGACCTTAGGTAATTATTAGTCTACAACGGACAAAAGGTTAGGAGATAGGCATGTGACCTGGAAGTTATGTGATAGAGTCTAGAGTGGTCTGGAAAGACTTAGGGTCTAGAAGAATCGGGAAGAATCTAGAGATGGAGTTAGGGTTAGGAGTGACGTCAAGGGACAAGAGTTCCTCATAGTGCACATATGGTATACGCATGTACTCGGAGATTAAGAGTGATGACATAGGACAATGGAGTAGGGTAGAGGGTATGACGTCAGGGCACATGTAAGAAGCATGGTGGCCTTATGGAAAACATATGTGGATGAGTAATAGGACATGAGGACAGAGCATGGACTTTAGGGTCAGTTATATAATGTTGTAGCATGGACCAGGACTGCTAGTATATATAGTGGGTAGATAGAGTAGGAGCTCCTTATTGAGTTCTCTTGTGTTAACCTGGTACAAGGTTTATTCTCATTACCAACTCTAAGGTTTTGAATCTACAACAAATATGGTATTAGTCAAGCTATTCAATCACCAAATGTTGAACAAATTGTTATCATCATGGATGTTATACTTACTACTAGATACATCTTTGATTTATTACTGATCTTTTTCAATTACATTCTATTGTAGTGTCAGAAGAGCTTAGAATATTTTAACAAAGACTCTAATAATACAATCTCATTTTAAGACTATCTTAGTAGTTATAAATAGCCTCTTCACTTGGTAGTCAACAAAAGAACTAAACAACCTCGAGCTAGGCTTTCTTTTTCCCTGCAAATTCAGCAAAAAAGAAGAATGTGCTTTAATCTTAAAGAAATAGCAAATAACATTTTAAGTATTAGATTACAAGAGAAAGAATTTTCTAGATTTAAACAATAATAATAATCTATGCATAAAGCTCATTTATTCAGAAGATAATACTTGGCTTAAACATATTGAGCATTTAAACATATAGTGTACATGTGCTACCAGAGCTATTACAAATCATACTCTAACTAGTAAATTCTTCCTCAAAGAACCTTTTACCTGTCTATATAGAGGATATCCAATTGAATCTAGAAATCACATCCTAAATAGTTATAGATGATTTAGGAAATACTGAGAGAAACTCATGAAAAAATATCATTATCTTTCTTGAATTTAATTTAGAAGTATTCTCTTTCTATGAAGATATTACTTGATAGTAGGCTTACTTGTATAATTCTATTTAGTATAAAATAGCATCACTTACCTTTTCTTTTTCTCTTTTCTTTTCTTCTTGTTTTTTTTTATTTCTTTTCTTTTGCTATTTAAGTAGTTATGTTATAGATACCATGGTTTACTATTGTGTCTCATGTAATAAATTCTACAAAATTGACATATATGACTACTCCATGATATTATATCACTTTTTCTAAATAGTATGACAATAATATGTTGGTTTTATAGAAAACATATTATTATGACTTAGTTCTTATATACTTTTGTATTAAGTAACATAAGAAAACTCAATAGAGTTTCAAGTACAAACTTATCTATCTTATATATTACAAATTGTAGTCTATATATATATTATAACTAACCTGTTACAATCTTCAAAACCTTAGAGTAGAGAATAATATATAGGAAAAGAAAGAGAATTTGGAAAATATAAAGAAAGTAGTAACAGAGTTGAATAAAAGACTAAGACTAGAAGATAAGAGAAAATAAAAAGAAATGAAAATTTGAAAAAGCTGTAAAAAGTAAAGTTAAATCCAAATAATAAGAAGTTGAGAAGAAGTAAGTTACTAGAGAAGTATATGGCAAAAAATTTGTTTGGATAGAATGATAAAAAATTTAAAGATAAATATTTAAAAAAGTTAGAGAGAAATTAGACAAGGTAAAAAAAAGAGAAGTTAAACTAAGTTTTTCTGGAGGAGAAATCTTAAAGAGAGGATAATATTAGAGTTGTGAATAATGGACTTAGTTTTATTTTTTTCTCTTTTCTTTATTCTATTTTCCATTTTCATTTTTTATTTTTAACTTAGATAAAGAAGTATGATATAAGATTATGCATGATAGTTACACATATTACAAAGTGTGACATATGTCACATTATAGTCACATAATCACATAATATAGAAAGTTCTAAAGCAGATAATGTTATATAATATAATAATAGTATGTTACTTATAAAAAGTATATGAACTTTATGATAGATTAGTTGTAGTATGTACACAAACCATGATTTGAAGTATACAAGATAGACTAGCTCGTAATAGGAACTCTATTAAGTTTTCTTATGTTATTTAATATAAGAGTATATCTTTTGTCTTAACTTAAGACTTAAGACATAATATAAAGCTGAAAATCTAATATAAATTTACTACTAATTAATAAAGGTCAATATTCTGAGTAGTACTCTCTATTAATAAAGTAGAAATTGAAAAATGGAATAAAATTATCACAAATAAGATACTCACTAGTTGTGATACTTGAACTTAATGGTGTTTCAGAGGTTCAGTATAAGGATGTGATGATGATAAGTATCAATAAGAATAATTGATATTGTTAAGTCTGAGGTCTAGCCCTCAGACACAGAGATATATATACAAAAGAGTAATGGTCCATACGCAAGCTGTTGCCATCACATGATCAAAACTCGTACCTGATGGGAGCTGTCAGCTGTCATAGCAGCTGTTAGGCTAATTTTAGAAGGTAACTAGTTATGTCACTACATTGATATGCTTGTATCTCTACCAATACTTGTTGCTTTGAGACACATCATATATCGTTGGAAACGGATTGATGAGCACTTCCCAACGCAAGTTCAATCGTGTAAATCCGTTCAGCCATTCATGAGATATTAGCAGACGAAGCTTTTACAGCTACTGATGTTCTGATATCTCAGTCATTTGTTGTTGCTTTTGTACATCCCGCATATGTGTGGATAGCTCTCATCTGGGGCTTTCCAGCGCAACTTAGTTTGTGAAAATCGGTCCACTGGTTGTGGAGATACAAGCTGAATGAAGTTTATGACAAAAATCTTTTCATACTAATATTTAATATTTGTTTTCAAATAAACTCAGAGAAACATAATTAGGTATCAATTGTCAACTTAAGCTTTGAGATCTTTTAGCTCTTTACTAGTAGTATTAACTAAATCTTGAGATAATTTTCTGAATATAAAGATAGAGAAAAAGAATATAGAATAGAAGAAAGTATAACAATATTACAAAATACTACAACATAGTATATAGAAGAACAAGATTTATTAGTACTAAGACTAAGAAGTATATTGTATTAATTTAACTACTATCTCATGTAACTTACACCCTTATCTCTTAGATCTATCTGCACTATATATTAGGTTATGAATTAAATTATAACAAATATATTATTTTAGGTAGTTTGTTTTTAATATTAATTCCTATAATTTCAGCAACTATATTAAGATATAACAATATGATTTAGTATTATATAAATTAGAAGTTTTTAAAGCAGAAAGCTTATATTTGAGTATATAGAAACACTTAGCTAATAAGCATGGAATTATTTTTTCTAATGATTTTTAGAAGCTATTTTACTATATACCATCAGCTTATATATTGATTTAACAAGTCAACTCTAATAAAGAAAGGTGTATCTGAGATCAAACAATAATATAGTAGTTAGAACTAGTAAATGAAAGTATTATAAAGCTCTTACAAACTAGTGTTTGGAAAAGTGAGGTTTATAAGTGACCAAACTAAGATTAAGAAAGTACTCTTATTGTCACATCCTATTCTAACTGTATCTATTCTAATCCATGAATAATCTCTTATTTCTCATCCACACTTTCCAACCTTTTTTTAGTATGAATTAGATCTTTCTACCTCAGATATTCTTGCCAGCCTTTGTTAACTTTATAGACCTCTATTTTCTAACATCTAAAGATCATTAGAAATCAGAGTAACTTGCTTAATAGCCTCCATTTCAGATAACTATCCTGAGTAGTATACTTAGTATATAATTCAGTAGTTTACACTATATTAGTTATCCTGAAAATTAACTAAAATTAATACTTATTTTCAGTATTGGTGATAACATACCTCACCACTCTCTAGTGGTTTTTCATTCATTAAGTCTTCAAGCTCCTGTTCTGAAATATACAACTAGTACAGCTAGTAAAAGTGCAGTATACAAGCTAAAGCCAAAGGTTATTCCAATCTATCTTTTATATTCTCAGATAATGCATTAGTCACTTGTTTTGGGCTTCTGAGATGCCTAGCAGATTTTGAATAACAAGATATAAACTACATCTAATACTTGTAGCCACTATATTATCTACTAAACCTATATAACTTATATCACAGGGCTCTCTTTGTTAGAATATGTATGAGTTATAATATTACTTTCCTATTAAGGTCACATCATTATAATATCATAGTACAATCTTCCTAGAATTGAACTTGAGATATATCTAAGTAGCTATTGTGAAAGTTCTAATGAGATATATCAAGCTATTTTTAATAATCTATCAATTATTACCATTATTCTATTATACTCTCTTGAGATTAGTAAGGGTTCTACAAGATTTAGGCTTATAATATTCCATAGTTGGTAAGAAACCTCATTTGAATATAGTAGGTTTTATTTTATTGATTAGTTATATTTAGTAATCTAGCACTGCTGATAACCAAGTATATATTTTTTAATGTCTAAGAATATATAAGGCTACTAGTAATTTCTTGTAATAAGTTTATAAGTATAGCTCAGATATCTTACTAGTTCATAGTTATGATAGTCTCAAATTATTTACTTTTAAAAAGTGGTTAAGTCTGAGATATATGCTTGTTTCTTCCAAAATATTACTTTTTCTTCTTTTTTCTATCTCTCTTCTTTGCTTTCTACTACTATTCTCTTCATCTCTTTTTCTATATAATCATCTATATTCTCAAGCTCTTTCTACCACTTATCTTTTTTATTTACTTTATATAGCTAAATAGGCCTTGTTTTGAAGATTGTCTGCCCCTCATTATCTAGTCTTTTCTAGTCAAAGTCAGACTGTCTAGATAGGATATTTATCTTTCTCAAAGTAGACTCTAGTTTGTGAATCAGGTCAATATTATAGTCTTGAATTTCTGAAAACTATCAGGCTTATTACCAGTTTAACTTTGAGATTTCTTGAAATATTTGGGATTTTTATAGTTTGACCATAGCTCAAACTTGGAGTCTGCCAGGTAAAGTCACCATTGTTTAAGTCCTGTTATAATTGCTAATAATTCCCAGTTATAAATTTCATAGTTCTTTTTGGCTTCATTCAAGACTTGGGATATGTAGGCAACTAGTTGCCAGGAGTTGTCACTTTGTTGTTGGAATAAGACTTCTCCAACTGTATATCCTGAAGTACTAACCTCTATTTGGAACTTATAGCTATTATCTAGAACTGCTAGTACTAAGGCTGTTGTTAATAATCTCTTCAGCTTTCTAAATACATTATGTTTCTTACTTCTCACCTCCATTTTTTATTTCTAGTCATTTTTGTGAGTGGTTTGGCTATATAGGCAAATCTTTCAATAAAACATTTATAAAAGTTGCAAAATCCTAAAAAATTATCAAACTTCTTACTTATCTTTAGGTTTTGGTCATTCTAATATTCCTTTTATCTTGGTTGGGTCAATTTCAACATTGCATTTAGAGATTATAACACTCAGATAGTCAATTTTTGTTTGGTGAAATAAATATTTCTTTGATTGTAAAGTTAGTTTGTTTTTCTCTAGAATTACAAGTACTTAATTAATGATGTTGTGGTGCTCTTCCAGAGTTTTGGCAAAGATAAGAATGTTGTCTATATAGACTATAACCTTTTCTGTATTTACAAGTTTTCATAGAAGAGAGTCTATCATCAGTTGAAAGATTGATAGAGAATTACACAGTTCAAAGTATATTACCAGTGGCTCAAATATCCTTCTGTTAGTTCTGAAAGCTACTTTCCACTCAATCCATTCTCTTATTCTCCCATTGTTATATCCCTATCAAATGTTGAGCTTGGTTAAGTAATTAGCTTGTTTAATTTTTTTAACTGGTTTTTAAATCAAGAATAAGGGATATTTGTTCTTTATTGTAACTTTATTTAGTCTTTAGTAATCTTGGACTGGCTATAATGGGCTATCTTTTTTCTTGACAAAAAAGAATGATGCTATATATAAGAATTTTGAAAGTTAAATTCTCTCTGATTTTAGATGTTCTTTAAGAAATTTATTAAGTTCTTGTTGTTTCTTAGTTGTTAATAGGTAAACCTTCTAGTTTTTTTTAGTAAAGCTTATAGAATAATTTCAATTACATAATCCTATAGTTGTCAGGATCGAGAAAAGTGAACTTAGTTTTTCTTTATTTTCTTTCTCATTTTATTTTATTTTCGATTTATTTTTCTATTTTTCTATTTTTAGAACTTAGGGTTAGGGTTAAATCCATGAACACAAGAAGAGAGGCCTGAAAGGATAATGTTGTACAATAGGTGTAATACATATTGGCCTTGAAGCACACACATAGTCATTTAGAGTAGGCTAGAAGTACTTAGCATAGACCAAGCACCTTTAGTATATAAGGTAGACAATCCTGTACAGAGTTCTCTATCAAGTTCTCTTGTGTTAACCCAATACAAGGTTCTTCTCACCTGTCAACCTCAAGACTTGTAATTCATAACAATAGTCTTTACAAAGAAAGCTTAATAACATTACAGCATTTCCAGTATTTCTTTGGTGTCTATTCTTCAAAGCTTACTCCTTGGTCATTCTTTTTTCTTCTTATTATCTTCTTCTCAACATTTACTAGTAGTATTTACTCTTCTTGCTTTTCTGCTTTCTTTTCTTCTTCTTTTGGTTCTCTATCTTAAAATGTTCTTTTACTATAAAAAGAACATCTTTTGAATGATAGTACAGGCTTGCTTTAGTTGATAACTGGATTATACTTCTAGAGCCAGTCATATCCCAGAAACAGGCTTTCCTTCTCCAGTTCTATTACTACTAGATAAATTCATTCTAAGTAATCTTTTATATTAAGTTTTACTTTTACAAATTCTGTGATTTTTTTAGCCTTATTTTGGAAGCCATCTGCATTGTAGTATAGAATAAGGTTCTTGTATTTTTATATGTTAATCTTTTTTTTTCCTATAAATGCTCAGTTTATACATAAGTTTGTACATTCTGAGTCAATCAATGCTGTTAAAGTGAATTCTTCTATAGTATCAAGGGTTGTAAGCTAGATCTTGATGTTTAGTTGCTATTTTCTGATTTCTATTGCCTTTAGAGATAGAATAACATTTGAGTTTGTTAGCCAGTTCAGTTCCTAGACTAAAGTTGTTGAGCAGTCATCTTTTTGAGAAGAATAGATTCATGTTTTTGGTATTTTTGCTGTCTTAGACTTATTTTCCTCTTTGATTTCTTTCACTATCTACTCTACTGAGTATTCTTTACTTCTTCCAAAGCATCTAACACCTAAATAGATCAAGCTCTCATCATCAACTAGTTCATTGATTGATAGCTTTGATTTTATTGTTTTGACAGATAAGTAGATGCTTACTTTCTGTTGATCTCAAAATTTTTCATTTGTTTTTTCATAAATTCTCTTAGATAATTCTCTGCCATCTTACCTACTGATTTCTTCATCTTGAGCTCCCTTCTCAAGTACTTTCTGGACTCTCTTGATTTAGAACATCAAGCTATGATATATTCTTTTTTCTTATAGTTGAACCAAATACCTTATCTTCTCATCATGTTGATATCCATGAAATTGAAATCCTTGATTAGCAAGTTGCATCCTCCATTCTTCTAAGTTGCTTTTTTTCTATTCTAGATACTGATTCTAATGGCTTAATAGCCTGTCTTCTGAAGATACCTTCTATTACTTGTCTTACTCTTTTAAACTCAACTGTCTTGAGATACCACTCTTCTAAGGTCAGCTCTTCATTCATTCCTTCTATTTCCACTAGTTTGTAGGCTA